>JAAALK010000906.1:0-23291 GCA_019279435.1 Zizania palustris | reverse complement strand
CTTCGGCCTAAGAAATGTCGGAGCTACTTTTTCAAGATTAGTTGCTAAGGCTCTAGGTCATCAACTAGGCCGCAATGTGGAGGCCTATATGGATGATATTGTAATAAAGAGTGCTTTAAAGCACCAACATAGCCTAGACTTAGCAGAAACATTCAATAGCCTTCGGGCATGTGGGATCCGTCTTAACCCCGAAAAATGTATATTCGGAGCTAAGGCTGGAAAGTTGTTAGGGTACTTAGTTTCAAGCAGGGGAATTGAAGCTAGCCCTACTCAAATAACTGCGCTGCAGAAGATGGCTCCTCCGGAGAATTTAAAGCAAGTGCAAAAGCTGACTGGACGTCTGGCCGCACTTAGCAGGTTTTTATCAAGGTCTGCGGAGAGGAGCTTGCCAATATTTAAAGCTTTGAAAGGGTCCGAAGATTTTGCATGGACACCGGAGTGTCAGAAAAGCTTCGAAGATATTAAAGATTATCTCAGCAATCTTGCTACACTCATGGTGCCTATTGCGGACGAAACCCTACTCCTGTATCTTGCAGCTACAGGTTCAGCTGTCAGCGCAGTCCTTGTCAGAGAAGCGGATATCAATGGGAAGTTGGTCCAAAATCCTGTCTATTTTGTATCCGAAGCATTGTCAGGAGCGAAGACAAGATACTCCGAACTTGAGAAGTTCGTTTATGCTCTGATAATGGCTTCGAGGAAGCTAAGACATTATTTTTTGGCTCATAATGTAATTGTACCAACTTCGTATCCTTAGGAGATATGCTCTGAAGCAAAGATTCCACTGAAGGATTGGAAAGTGGGCAGTAGAGCTAGCACCCTTCGGCATATCTTTCCTGGCAAGGACAGCTATCAAATCTCAAGTCCTAGCAGACTTCGTAGCAGAGTGGACTCCACCTGCAAAGTTGACTCCAGAGAAATCAGATGACGGAGTTTGGATTATTTACTCCGATGGGGCTTTCCAAGCATCCGGAGCAGGCATTGGGGCAGTATTGATTTCACCGTCAGGGCAAAGATCGAGCAATGTACTCCGCAAGACTCAACTTTAAGTCTACCAATAATATAGCGGAGTACGAAGGGATTTTATTGGGACTCCGGAAAGCACGTGCTCTAGGGGCTACAAGGATAATTATAAAAAACAGATTCTCAGATAGTAGCAGGGCACGTAGACAAAAGTTTTCAAGTCCGACATCCACAGCTTGCAAAGTATTTAGAAGAAATCCGCAAGATCGAAGCACACTTCAAGGGTATTTCCATTCGGAGTATACCAAGAGCTGAAAACGTGCAAGCGGACATTTTAGCGAAGGCTGCAGCCGGAGCTGTGGATGTGCCTGACGAAGCTTCTATGAGGAGCTCAATGTACCTTCGGTGCCACAAATTGGAAAGATTGGAAAGATTCGATCATAGAACTCTTGCAAGGAGGAACAAATTTGCCCGAAGAGCCCCAATTGTCAAGATTAAAGCTCAGAGCAAGAAACTATCAGTTAATCAACGGTATATTATACAAGGCCGGAGTATGTTCCCCTCTACTTCGATGTATATCTCAAGCCGAAGGCCAAGAAATTCTTCAAGAAATTCACGAAGGCCTTTGTGGAAGCCATTTAGCCCCTAGAGCTCTGGCAGGAAAAACACTTCGCCAGGGGCTTTATTGGCCCACAATAACAGCTGATGCGGAGAGCTTGGTCCGCACTTGTCAAGGATGCCAGTGGATGGGTCGACGGAGTCATCGCCCATCAACAGCTCTTCAAGTCATTGCTCCGGTATGGCCTATGGCCAGATGGGGTATGGATCTAATTGGTCCCTTCCGTTAGCAAAGGGAAATCTGAAGTTCGCAGTGGTAGCTATTGAATATTTTTCTAAGTGGGTAGAAGCAGAGCCCTTAACAGCTATCACTTCGAACAATGTACAGAAATTCTTCTGGAAGAACATTATTTGCCGGTTCGGAGTGCCTAGATATCTCACAGTTGATAATGGAACACAGTTCGACGTAGAACCCTTCAGGAAGTTTTGCGAAGACCTAGGCATTCAACTATGTTTTGCTGCAGTGAGACATCCTCAATCGAATGGAGCCGTAGAGCGAGCCAATGGAAATATTTTATCAGGGCTAAATCGAAGAATAGTAGGATTATCAAAGGGACTGTGGACTGAAGAGCTTCCAAAGATTTTGTGGTCCATTCGGACTACGCAAACAAGGTCCACAGGTTTTACTCCGTTCAGACTACTATTCGGAGATGAAGCTATGACTCCAACGGAGCTCAAAGGGGGGTCATTTCGCAGCACCGAACCGGACATCGAAGAAGAAAGACAAGCTTCGTTAGATTTGTCAGAAGAAACAAGACTTCGGGCTGTAGCTAATTTATCAAAGTATCATCAGCAGACGAAGACTTGGTATGACCCACAGGTTAAGCTCAGCGAGTTAAGGCCGGGTCATCTTGTTCTACGAAGCATTATAGCACCAGGGAAGTTAGGCAATAAATGGGAAGGTCCATATCTAATTGTCCGCTCCGGGCGCCCTGGTTCATTTAAATTAGCTAATTTAGAAGGTGAAGAGTTAGCACATACTTGGCATGCAGAGCACCTAAAGCGATACTTCGCATAAGGGCTCCTTGTAATTCGCTTGTAATCACCTCTAAATTAATAAAGCATACACCCTGATAGTTGCCTTCCCCTCATAAACTCCCAGCTTCCCGAGCGGACGTGCTGGAACCGTGGGGTCGACCGAGAGGGAAGTGTCATTAAGCTGGGTTGTATTTCCGGACTTCGTACCCATAAAGTCGAAGCCTCCGGTGTGGTGGCTGAAATCCATCCGGAGCCCAGGCCACGGCTTGTAGGCATCCGTAAAAGAGCCAATACCACATTCTATGGAGTCCAAGCCATTGGCTGGTAGACTTCCGTAAAAAGAGCCGAAGGTGGCCAAAATCTGCGGAGTCCAAGCTGCAGCTTGCAGACATCCGTAAAAAGAGCCGAAGGTGGCCAAATTCTGCGAAGTCCAAGCCATTGGCTGGTAGACTTCTGCAAAAATAGCCGAAGGTGGCTACAATTATACGGAGTCCAAGCCATTGGCTGGTAGACATCCGTAAAAAGAGCCAAAGGTGGCCAAATTCTGCGAAGTCCAAGCCATTGGCTGGTAGACTTCTGCACAAATAGCCGAAGGTGGCTAAAGCAAAACAGCATTTGAGCCATGAGCTTCGAATGTCTGTTCATATAAGTCCAAAGTGACAAATTTCTTAAGACACTAAAGTGTCCTGGAAGTTATCTCAATTGATTTCTTTCGTTAAACAAAGGTACCAAGTTACCATTCTTCTGACTACAAAAAGTCGAAGGCATTTCATAAGATTTCAAAAGATCTTTAAATGACAGAGGGGCTCCGAACCCCCAAAAAATTGTACTCCGAAGTTTTTCTTTGCGCATAACCATCTTTGAATACAGTTCGAAGTTGCTTATACCCAAAGAGGGGCTAGTAAATATGGAGACAATTTTAAATCGGCATTCATTATTGAAATAAATGTATTTACAGATTACATTATGAAAAATTGGTATCTATACCAAGAAGGAATCGGAGACCTCTTCGGTCCCGAGAGCTAGGGGTGGAACGACTAGTTCCAACATCGGAAGTTCTAAGAACTTTACGTTTAACTCTCTTCCTCCCCTTCGAAGCTCTAAAATCCTTCTGCTCTTGTTGAACCTCGGCCCAAGTTCGAAGCCGCTCGGGGCTTCTTTCCCAGCTTCTAAGATCTTCAGATCTTTTATTTTGGGCTTCACCTTCGTCTTCGGACCAATTAGTGTCTTCAGAAGACGAGGTGTTTGCGTCAATCTCTTTATCTTCCTCTTTAATATAAGACAATACGTCTTTGATTACTTCGGCGCAATAACGCTGGAGTCATCTCGAGGAATAAGAAATCGAGGACGCTTATAACTCTTTAGAAGTTCGAAGGTGTTCCACAATGAGCGAACTTCGCTGTTAAGCTCTAACACTTCGATATCTTCCATAAGAGGCAAAGCCTAAAAATATGACAAACAAGACTTTCATTGATAAATGTTTACAAGCATAAAGCTTTACATGGTTAGAAATCCTAAATATTCCTAAACCTGCGGGTTCGAAGGAGGTTGACTGCTCGAAGCTTGGCTCCGAACTTGCTTCTGGCGTTGGCCGTCATCAATCCAAGCCTTGATCGCAGAACGACCTTCGGCTCTCCACGAAGTTTGGAAGGCTCGCCAAGCAGCAGCTACACCTTCGGAAGGTTTGAGAAGTCGGTCGTCGTCGAAGGTGATTGGACCTCTTCCTGCGTCCGGAGTTATTGATCGGCCCAAATCCTCGTAATAGCGAAGTAGACCAACAACAGACACTTGTCCGGAGAGTTATCCGTATCTAATGCCCGCCGTCTTCATCTGCTTCGCCACCCCTTGGATCCTTTCAACCGGCGCAGAAGGCTGATGTTATCATCAGAAGGGAGAGTTCCGGTAGTACCGAAGTACTCCAGGACATCTAACAACTGATTCATAACCTCCGCAGCCACCTTCTCAGACTTCACTTATCTTCGTTCAGCGCATCCTTCGTCGAAGTAACTTCGTCCAAAACCCCAGAAAGCCTAGCATTCTCAGTGGTCAAAGTGTTTTTCTGGGTCAATAGTTGGCTAGCTTCCTCTTCGAGTCGGACGAGCCTAGATCCTGCAGTAGCATGCTCCGCCCACAGTTTTTCAACCTCTGCTCGAAGCACAATCCTCTCCGCTTCGAGCTCTTTCTTTGCAGCTTCCAAGCTTTGCCTGGCCCTTCGCTCTGTTGATATTATATTGTCCATTTGAGTCACTCGACTTTCAGAGATGTTAAAATTCCTTGAAGAGTGCTATTTTCTTCCCGAAGCCGAGCGATTTCTTCGTCATTGCATAGACTTGCAGCTCGGGCCAAGACAGTTTGCTGTCAAAATAAAAACTAAAGTAAATATTTATTCGAAGATAAATTCTATAATATTTCGCAGTTACTTCGTACCTGGTAGGCTGTACGTTCAATAACGGCATTAAGCTCCGTCCTGTCAGCCTTGCTCAGGATGGCCACTAATTTGGTCTCCCCTATGTCACGACTAGCTCGATCCAAAGGTTCGAGCAAAGTCCGAAGACCAGTTGATTGCCCTAAGAAAGGAGCCAGCAAGGGGAGCATGCTTATTGCCTCTTGGTCATCTTCGTTCAGCGAAGGACTGGAACTTTGGCCTATGGTCTTCGGAGCCACTGGAGTTTGAGCCTCCCTGGAAGATTGGCTCTCGTCTGTTGAATCAGACGGAGTTGATTCGGAGCTTATAGCAGGCAGGGGCTCTATTTGTCTTTTGCCTCTTCCAGGTCCATTTTGAGTAACTCTCAGGGCTGGCTCCGAAGTCGTCGAAGGCCCAGGAATTTTTTCCTCCTGACGGACTTCTTCCATAGGAGTGGGCTCTGTAAAATAATGAAAAGTATTATACATAGTATAAATACTCAATAAATACAAAAAGTTATTCGAAGTCTACCTTCGGCATTTTGCGGAGGAGTCATCGTCGGACTGTTTGGTGGATCGAAGGCTAATTCTTCATCCGAATCAGCCGTTAAATCTTGGACTGCAGGAGCATCGTCCTGGGCAGTCCTCGTTGCCTCTTCAGGAATCGAAGCCATAGTGACTTCGACCCCACCTTCATTCACAGGAACTCTGTCCTGAGTTACATCTTCTTGAACTACCGAAGTCCTTGGTTGATCAACATTTTCTCCGGACTCCGGTACGTTCGCAGGTACTTCGGCTTGTGCGGCCCTTTGAGTTTCATTCTCCTCCATCAGGTGCACAAGTAACCTCCCCGTTTCTTCTTGGGAGTCGGAAACCGAAGCTCTTGAGCTCGAAGGTACAGGATCTAAAGGTGCGAGGTTCTTCGGCTTCCGAGCCACCCTTTTCACCGGAGTTTTTGCTGAACTTGAAGTTCTAGCTTCGGCTTTCCTTTTCTGAGGTCCTTTCTCCAAAGGCGCCCAATCCATCAGAGGGGGAGGAGTGAGTTTCAGCATTCCCCATACTCTGTTAAATCTCTCCCAACTCCCAACCAGTTTAATTCGCCACTCTTTCTCAGTCGGAGTTGGAGCACCCAAGATCTTTTCCGAAGCCCTTATAATCTGTTCTGAAGTAACAGGGGCTGAAGAAACTGCAAAATAAATAATTCAAGTCAGTTTTTTCTTCGAAGTAAATATGTTTAATGCATGTTGGTTTCGAAGTTACCTGTAGGACTTGAAGTCAAGTTAATTTTGCGAAGACCACCTTCGGAGTCATCTTCGAAGATGATAGGCCAGTTGGCCATCAGTGGAGGAATTTGAAGACCGATGAATTCTTCAGCCAAGTCTCGCATACTGAGCCTTCGGCTAACTTTTTCAAGCAGGTTCAGACGGGCTTCGAATTGGCCTTCGTCGGGACGCACCAAAGCTTCCTTTCGGAATTGGATTTCTTTAAGGGGTCCGGCCAGAGGATTGCTTGCCCCAACTTCGGCATAGAACCATTTCAGAATCCAATCGGTGTACCATCTGGCGTTGATAGCTTTAGCAGGAAAGCGAAGGGCATACTCATCCCGAAGTCTAAAGTTGATACTGCCAAAAGATATTACTACTTTTTCACCTCCGGGAGTTACGAAGGTTTTCGGCTGGCAGGTTGCTCTATGTAATGCAGCGAAGATTTCAGCCCTTCCTTCACATCCTTCGGCTCTTAAGGCCCACTCAAAGATAGCTAATCTAGCTACCGCATTCGGAGATAGTTGGGGGAGGGTTACATGGAATAGGTCGAGTACCTCCGCCAAAAAGTCCACTGCAGGGAGACCCAAGCCTGCTTCGAAAAAGGCTTCGAACACTACTACTTCTCCGGGTCTTGGCACTGGAATTACTTCTTTCCCCGGTTTCCGAATCATAACTCCCGCACCAATATTTCCTCCTACTGCGATTGTCAAGGACTCTCTTTTGCAGGTCGAAGGCCCTAATTCAAAGGACTGATCCAAATATTGGTCGATGGAGGGCACAGACCTTGGTCATCGGCGATTTGGGGATTTCTCCCCCCTGCCGCCATGGATGTCGCCGCCTGCATCGACGGTGCCGCCGCCAATGTTGCCGCTGCTGCCGCTGCGGCTGCCTGTTGCCGAGCCAAAGCCGAAGGAGGCACAGATCCCTTGGTCTTCACCATTACGATCACTGGATTGTTCAGAGGAAATGAAGGTTAGGGCTCAAGAACTCAAGAGTTAGGGCTCAAGAACTCAAGGAGCTCAAAAAGTTTTTGACTGTGAGAAAGCGGTGAAAAGGTAATCGGGTAAGTTTTAGGCCCTCTATTTATAGCATAAATGTTTCGTTTGTTACCGTTTTGTTTCTGCCCTTTCGCATTCTCGCCCGTTATTTTCCTCCGAAAATAACGCATCATATAACTTCCGTTAGAAGAAACAGGCTAACGGCTATTTCTTCTAAGTCTGGAAAGTCTTCAATCTTTCTAAAGATACTTCTAAGTTACTTCGAATGTAACTTCTTCGAATGCCAATTCGAAGCATATATCTCCACTTAATTCGGAGATGATATAAATCTGTTAACCCCTACGCATGATTACTTTCTTGCGTATACTGCTCTCCTAAACGTTACAGGTCAACAGAGAAGCGTATTCGAGGGGCTACTGTTGGGGGAAAATATCTCATCTTCGGGGTTATTGCCGAAGCAGCATTAAGACAGCCAACCAGTTCGAAGATTGTCCGAAGATCATCTTCGAAGATGCTCAGAACCCCGTTCGAAGCCCGAAGACAGGCACTGGTTCGAAGTATGACTTCGAACTAAAGCCCTTCAAGATCTTTTCTGCCAGCTAAGATGGAAGACTTATCTTCTATCCTATTAGATTAGTCTTTTACCATTTTAGCCCTATTAAGGAAACCGAATAGTTTCCTTAATGTCGGTTGTAATAGAGGGGTAAATAGGTCTTTTCCTTAATGTTTAGGCCTATAAATACCCCCCATTTCACCCTGTAAGAGGGACCGAATACAAGTGATTCAATACACACTTTCGAACTATTCTAAGCTATTATCCTTTCGGAGGCTTAGAACAGTTTGCTTCACAAACACTTCGTTTGTTAGTTTCTTTTCTACAGAAACCTGTTAGCGTAATCTTTTACGCCAACAGGGTTGTTAGTGGAGCGAAGTCTTCTTGGCTTCGAACTTTTGCTCCTTGCGAAGGCTGTGTTCGGAGCTGTCATATACCTCCGAACCAGAACTTCGAAGGTTATGTTCGAAGCCTGTTCCGCAGTAGACTGTATTAAAACAAAAGGCTATTTTTAGCCTGAAATTTTAAAAGCTCCCATTCACCCCCCCCCCCCTCTGGTCACCGTTTCCGGTCCAACAGATGATAGCCAGAATACACGTCGAGGAAGCTTAATAACTCCGAACCAGCAGTGGAGTAAACTAATTGATCAATTCGGTGCATGGATAGGGGTCACGGGGGCATGCTTTATTCAAGGATGTAAAGTCAATACACATGCGCCACATCTCGGAAGATTTCTTCCTGACGAAGACTGGGTTGGCTAGCCAATCCGTATGAGCTACTTCTCTAATAATCCCATCCTTCAACAACTTTTCCACTTCTGCCTTAGCAAGGATGGCCCTCTCCACAGATAACTTCTGTAGTCCTTGTCGGACAGGCTGAACCCTCGGGTTCACAAGCAAGCTATGCTCAATAATATTCCGACTGACTCCGGGAATGTCCTCATCAGACCATGCAAAGACATCCAAATTTTCCTCAACTACTTTTTCTAACGAAGTAACGACTTCTGGAGGCAAATCCTTGCCGAACTGAAATGCATAGTCTTTGTCGTCTTTGACAATAACCTTCGTTATAATCTCTCCTTCGGGGCTGGGTCTTGGGAAGGACTTCTTCGAAGGTTCACCTGAAGCAGAGATATTCTCCAGATTGTCTTGTACGTTGTTCACTTGTCTCGGGTCGAGAGGGGGGCCATGACCATATTCTGCTCTTCGGGCAGTGGCCTGATCTCCGAAGACAGTGAGAACTCTTGCTTGCGTGGGCATCTTCATACATAAATAATTATGATGCGCCACAGCTCCGAACTGATTCAACATGCCCCCCCGAAGATAACATTATATGCGTACGGGGCATCCACGACATCGAAAATCACCTCCTCCGTCCTTGCCAGTGGCCCCTCTCCGAAAGTAACCTCCAGACCTATTTGGCCGAGGGCATCAAGAGGGGGTCCTACGAAGCCTAGAAAAGGATGAGCTATAGGGAGGAGATGTTTCCTGGAGATACAGAGCTGATCGAAGGCTTGGACGAAGATAATATTTGCTAAACTCCCTCTGTCAATCAGCACTCTCCGGACTTCAGTCCCTACTATATCGGCAGTAATGACAAGGGGATCTGCATGCAGAAACTTTATGCCAGCTGCATCATCTGTAGAGAAAGATATCGGCACATGGGACCACTCAGGCATGGTAGTTGTGGACGAAGAAGTTCCAATATGGCCCACTTCTCGGACATATTCTCTTCACTGTCTCTTCGACATACTGCCGAGGGTCCCTCCTCCGGAAATGGGGAGGACTACTCTTTTGCCTCGATCTTGTTCATCTTCCTGCTTCGGAGGTGGCATAATATTGACCACTGGAGGTTGCCTTGCAGGGTCGAAGTTGTCTATATGTGCCACAGCCTGGACAGGCTCCGGACGCACCTCAGAAGGAACTCGGTCAGTAGTGCCTCGACCCAAGGTTCTTTCAAAGTACTCGCCTCTTAAAGCGAGTATAGACATGCACGCATCAGTAGAGTGACTTCGATTCTCACCGTGGACGCAGCAGAAGAAGGCCTGGGCTTTGCCAGCCGGCTTCCCTGGCGGCCTCTAGCTCCTGGTCTGGCTTCCCGAGGCTTGTGAAGTCTTAGGGGCAAATTTCTGCTACGGAGCAATGTTCAAGACTTCTGAATGAGGATGCTTTTGCCCTCGACGTCTGTCATGCTGGACGTCGATATTAGGCCCCTGTGAAGGTGTTGAAGTCTTCACTTCGAACTTGACTTCTTGCAGGATTGAGGGAGTTGAAGCAGTTCTCCGAAGCCACCCTTCTTCGGACCTAGCATATTCTTCAAAATAAGCCATCAACTGAGCGACAGAAGATATCTATTCCCGATGAAGTTTATCAAGGAGGCCCGCATGGGTAACTCCCTCTCGAGCTGCATCAACTATGGAGGATGTAGTCAACCCTCAAATTTGCGACTTCTTATGGGCGAAGCGCTTGAAAAATTGTCTTAAAGTCTCTCCAGGCAGCTGCTTCACCTAGAAAAGACTTCCCATAAACATTGGGGGTACGAAGGTACCTTAAAAGTTACTTATGAACTTCTTCCTTAATTGCTCCTAAGTTCTAATTTATCCCGGCTTCAGGGACCAAAACCACCGCAAAGCCACCCCTTCGAGAGCAAGAGGGAAACACTTGGCCATGGTGTCTCGCACTCCTCCACTGGCCTCAATTGCCAAAGCATAAGAACAGGAGAACTCCCCGGGGTCCTCGTCTCCGGAATACTTACAAAGCTTCGAAGTTTTAAACTTAGGGTTGAAGCGCACTTTCTGCAGCTCCGGATCTAGCGGAGACTCGCTATCGAAGGAAGCGTTCTCTGGGGCTTCGGGATAAGGAAGTTCGTCGTCTTGAGGCACTTCGGAAATGACTAGGGTAGTCTGAGAACGAAGCCTATCTATGGCTTCTTGCCTCCACCTCACCACTTCAGCTTGGACACTGGCCATTTAGGCTGCCATGTCGCCAAGACCATCTTCATTTCCTCCGGAAGGACCTTCCGGGTCTTGAGAACTGTACGTGTCAGTTCAAAGCGGAATCGGAGCTGGAGAAGGGACTGCGGTATGCCAAAGTATAAATGGAGTTGGAGGAGGAACTACGTATGCTCGAGGAAGGTGAATCCCTTCGGGGGTCTAAGGTGGAGGAATTACCCAAGGTCCTCCAACCTCGACTGTGTTCGAAGATCTTACTCCGGAGGTCCGAGGAGACCTCCGAGTAGGACTACCACCTAAACTCCGCTTGGGAGGCATGGTTTTAGAACTTGGTAGAGAACGAAGTTTTTGGACTAGGATGCCCACGGACGGTGCCAACTGTTGGCGTAAAAGATTACGCTAATAGGTTTTTAGAGATTAGAAACTAACAAATGAAGTGTTTGCGAAGTGAACTACTTCAAGCCTTCGAAATGGATAATAGCTCGAAGCAGTTCGAAGATGTGTATTGAATAACTCAGTATTCGATGATCATTACAGGGTAAAATGGGGGGTATTTATAGGCGAAAATCTTAAGGAAAAGACCTTTTTACCTCTCTATTAAAACCGACATAGTGGAAACTATTTGGTACCCTTAATAGGGCTAAAATGGTCAAAGACTAATCTAATGAGAAAGAAGATAAGTCTTCCATACTAGCTGGCAGGGAGGTTCTCTGAAGAGTCAACGTTCGAAGCTATACTCCGAACAAGAGTCCACTTTGATTCTTCGAACTTGACCTAGTACTAAACCGGAGTTAGATAGTGGAACTTCGGTTTAATAGATTGCCTTCGTCTTGTTACTGTAGTGACCCTGAGGATGAAGTATTTTCCCCCAACAACTTCCATTTGTTCCTCCTACACCTGAGGTACCTCCTGACATATCGTTACTTGAGATACTTAAGTTAGCATTTAGAAGGTTAGTTGAGTTCGTTCTCTAATTTTGTCTATTTCTTCAAAGTTTTTGTACGCCTAGTTAGGATGGAGCCTCCGGGGCAAATGTGGATGAAGTGGGAGGCAGCGGCGGTGCCCACGACCCAAATGTGAGCGATTAGTGAGTATGAACATATGTGACTTTGTATGTGAATCTCGATGTGTTATGTTACTTTGTATGTGAATTTGGATGGTATATGTGAATTCGGATGTGTACTATGACTTTGGATGTGAATTCAGTTGTGTTATGTGATTTTTGATGTGATGTGTGAAGTTTGGATGTGAATTTAGATGTGAGATGTGATTTTGGAGGTTATATGTGAAGTTTGAATGTGATTTTGGATGTGTGATGTGATTTTGGATGTTATATGTGAATGTGATATAAATTGTGGTTTGATGTGAGTGTGAGTAGGGGAACCAGGAAAAACAAAAAAAAATACCAGCTAACTTTCGTCGGCTTTGACCATAGCTGACGGGAGTTAGCTACTTTCGGCCACATGGGCAGAAAGGCTAACTTCCGTCGGCTAGGGCCAAAGCCGATGGAAGTTAGGGCCACCTAACGTTCGTCGGTCAGGATAGCCGACAGAAGTTAGCGCGCCTCTACTGACTGTGGCAGAGTTCGGCACTAACTTCCGTCGGCCAAATGCCAACGGAAGTTAGCCTTTTGCCGACGGAAGTTAGCTTCTTTCGTCGGGAAAGGGCTAACTTCCATCGGCTTTGGCCGACAGAAGTTTGCCGGATTGTTGTAGTGTTGAAATCTCTTATCAACGTGCCTAGCCACGACCTGGGAGTTGGTCTTGATGACTACTCTGGCAGCGCCAAGTGCGCGTCTTTGCGGAGGCCGAGTAAACTCCCTCATATTCTGCTATGTTATTCGTGGCCTTGAAATTTAACCGTGTGGAGTACAATGCTTGTTGGCCCGAAGGGGAGATAAGGACCGCCCCTACATCGGCCCTAGAGGCTTGATATGCACCGTCGGAGTAAATGGTCCACACCCCTTCACTGGCTTCATCGGGGACAGGACTAGCCGCCAGCGTCCACTCGGCAACAAAATCTTCGAGGATTTGAGATTTGATGGCGGTCCGTGCCACGAAGGTGATGTCGAAGGGAGCCAGCTCTACCGCCCATTTGCCGATTCACCCGATAGCATCCTTGTTTCAGAACATATCTCCAAGAGGATACGAGGTTGGGATGACTATACCATGGGCCAGAAAATAGTGTCGTAGCTTCCGGGAGGTCATGACGAGGGCGTATGCTACTTTTTTGAGTTCGGTGTACCGAGTTTTTGCTCCGGAGAGGGCTTCGGACACAAAGTACACTAGACCCTGGACCAACCTCCCGTCAGCTTCTTCTTCTTGTATTAAGGTTGTGCTTGCCGCACAGCTGGTGGCGGCGAGGTAAATGAAGAGGGTCTCGCCGCTCCGGGGTGTAGCGAGGGTAATAAGATTGACGAGATATTGTTTGATGTCGTTGAAGTAGTGTTGACACTCGGGGCTCCATGCAAAGTCTTCGGAGCCTCGCAATGACTTGAATATGGGCAGGCTTCACTCTGCTGACTTGGCTAGGAAGCGACTGAGAGCCGTGAGGCGCCCTACTAGCTTCTGAGCCTGCTTCAGGTTTTGAGGAGGGGGCATATTTTGGAGTGCGCTTACTTGAGTAGGGCTAGCTTCGATGCCTCGACTAGAAACTAGATAGCATAGCAGCTTCCCGGCCCAGGCTCCGAAGACGCTCTTCTCCAGATTGAGGCGGATCCCATAGCCCCGAAGACTTGCAAATGTCTCCGCTATATCTGATAAATGGTGGTGCTTATATGCACTTTTGATTACACTATCGTCCATGTATGCTTCGATATTGCCACTAATCTGGTGGCCCAAGGCTTTGGTGATCAATCTAGAGAAGGTAGCCCCAGCATTTCGGAGGTCAAATGGCATTCGCACGTAGTAGAATACTCTAGAGGGGTAATGAAGCTTGTCTTGGCTTGATCTTCATGCCTTAACCAAATCTGATGGTACCCGGAGTATGCATTGAGGTAGCTAAAGAGTTCAGAGCCTGCTGTGGAGTCAACCAATTGGTCGATGCGAGGCATGGGGTAGGGGTCACGGGGGCAAGATTTTCCAGATGTTTTCTTCTGGACAAACATAGGGTTTGACAGCCACTACATATGACTGATCTCCCGAATGACACCAGATTTGAGCAGCTTCTCGACTTCGGTCTTGGCGAGGTCGGCTCATTCAGAAGATAGCTTGAAGAGCCCTTAGCGTACCGGGCGGGCCTTCGGGTTGACCGCCAGAGAGTGCTTGATGATGGAGCGATCCACACCTGGTATGTCTTCGTCCGACCATGCGATGATATCCAGTTTGTTTCGGACAACTTCTTCCAGCTTGGCTAACACCTCCGACTCCAGGCCTCCTCCGAACTATATGGCTGTTGACACGGAAATGTGCCCCCGTACTTGGGTCAGTTTGACGATCCAAAAGTGTGCGGATACTTAGGGACAAGCCTAAGCGTGACGCAGCACCGACGTCGTGTTCCGACTACCATTCGTCGTGATAAGGGGGGTGGAGTTGCCAGGCAACCAGATTACACAAAATAATCCAATATCTGAAAGAGATAGAATAAACAAAATAAAATTAGCAAACCAGTTGGAGCCCATCTGGTTCGAGGTCTGGCGTGAAGGGGTCACCGAAGTGTACCTTCGACGTCTGGTGCGAAGTACTCCGCCGAAGGGTGCTTCGGCGTTCGGACTGATCCGGCTGAATATGTACTTCGAACGGATCTGGATATGGCGATCACCTCCGAACAGTGGGGTTCGGCGCCAGATCTTCGATACAACAAACTATGGAATAATGACGCTAGGGTCACGCGTGAGTGCAACTTCGTCCGGTGCAGAGTATGGTCATGGCGAAGCCTATCGTGACGAAGTATGCTTTCGAAGCCTGTTGCCGGAGCCTGCAGTCCCGCCGAAGGGTGTTCTAGTGAACTCCGAACCCGGTCTCCCAGCTCCGGACACCTCCAATGAAGTGGCTCCGAACGTGCGAACCTGCAACAAAGATGATTCGAAGTACCAATTCGTCCCGAGGACCGAATTTTGCTAAGTGTTGCACTAGTAGTGAATGTAGCAATCTGTTACGCAGATTAGCGGATACTTCACAGGCGAAGTAACAAGGTGATAGCAATCTATTACGTAGATTAACGGAGACTTCACAAGCGAAGTAACAAGGGTTACCACTGTTCCGTAGTGGCCGACAAAGGGCTTCCAGGCAAACCCACGAAGAGGTATAGGAAAATAAAGGTAAAGTAAATGCGATCAAGGCATGGGGCTTTGGTTTGGTTTGAGTTAGGGTGGGGGCCTCTATGCTGGCCTTGCCTCTTTATTTATAGGGGCTTAATTTCTAATCTAATCTGCTATTAATCCGGCCAGATAGAGATAAAGATTGAGACATTGGTCTTGGCATACACTACACTATTCTAGTTCATACCAAAGTGCTATGGTAAGCAGTCCAGAACAATGTAATGCGACAAAGAAAACCCACTTGGATCTTTTCAACTCAAGCATAAAAGGCATGGAATTTTCATTCATTTTTGATTTTTATCATTTTTATAGCACATTTTCCATGTTAAAGTATAAAGATGTCCAAGTTGCATATTTGCATCTATGAGAGGAACTAGCTACAAGGCATATAACAGATAGCAAAAGCATTCAGCCTACACATGCTAGATACCAGAAGCAATGGTGATCATTTTTCAATTTTAAAGCTCAAAAGCCATGCATATGACAGATATTAGACATATCAAGTGAACTGAACCAAAGCATGATCATTGACAAGTAATCAAAAGCATGTACCAACTAGAATAAGTAAAGCAGTTCAATCATATAACAGAAGTAGGCTCAAAGTGATATGTGAATATGCAAGATATGAACACACACAAAAAGACTCAAGAAAAGAGTAAAGAAGAAAGAAAACTGACGCAAAATATCCTAAAAAGGATACACAACACCCAAATCCTCTCGTAAACGCTCAAAGGTAGACTGATCTAGGGGTTTGGTGAAAATGCCAGCCAATTGATGATGGGTATCAACATGAACAAGGTCAATGACGCCTTTCTCATATTGATCCCGCAGAAAATGAAAGCGCACATCAATATGTTTGGTTTTTGAATGGAGACATGGGTTTTTCCCTACACTAATTGCACTAGTGCTGTCGCGAAATAATGGAACCCTAGTAGGAAAGAACAACCCAAAATCTCGCAGAGTGGAAATCATCCAAACTAACTGTGAGCAGCAGCTAACAGCAGCTACATACTCAGCCTTAGTGGTCAAAAGAGCAACTCCAGATTGCTTTCGAGAAGACCAAGAAACAAGGGAAGAACCAAGAAACTGGCAAGTACCGGAAGTCGACTTGCCATCCAACCGGCACCCACCAAAGTCAGCGTCCGAAAAGCCAGATAAATCAAGAGATGATGATGCTGAATAGAAAAGAGCAAGATCAGGCGCATAAGTAAGATACCTGAAGATGCGCTTGACAGCCTGCCGATGAGACGCGCGAGGTGAAGACTTTGCATGTCTGGTCTGGTCACCGTCAAGTACAGCAGCGAGCCGATCATCCCTCAAAACTCCCTTTCATTGACCTTGACGCCGCTCTCATCCTTGTCCAGACCCCCAGATGTGCCCATCAGGGTCATCTGCGACTTCAACTCACTACCAAAGTCAAATTTTTTCAACATGCCACGAGTATACTTACCTTGGTGGATGAAGGTGCTGTCCTTGGTCTGCTTGATCTGGAGCCCTAGGAAGTACTTGAGCTCACCCATGAGGCTCATCTCAAACTCATTGTGCATCTGCTCAGAAAACTTGGACACAAGATCATTAGTAGTACCGCCAAAGATAATATTGTCCACGTATATCTGAGCGACTAAGAAATCTGAAGCAACTCTGAGCAAGAAAAGAGTCTTATCCACAGAACCCATCACAAAGCCCTTCCCCAACAAAACTGCTTCAACCGGTCATACCAAGCCCTGGGGGCTTGCTTCAACCCGTATAAAGCTTTTTGCAACTTAAAACATGTCGAGGAAACTTAGGGTTCTCAAAACTGGGGGGTTTCCTTACATAAACCTCCTCTTCTATGTACCCGTTCAGAAAAGCACTCTTGACATCCATTCGAAAAAGCATAAAACCCTTCGAAACGGCAAAAGCTAGATGAATACGAATGGACTCATGACGGGCAACAGGAGCAAAGGTTTCTTCAAAGTCAATACCTTCCTTCTGGCAATAACTGTGGGCAACTAGTCGAGCTTTGTTGCGCACCACAACCCCATCTTCACCTTGTTTGTTCTTGATCACCCACTTGGTGCCTATGGGGTTGCATCCTGGTGGCGGCTCAACTAGTGTCCAAACCCGACTACGGACAAAGTTCTCGAGATCTTCTTGCATAGCATTAATCCAATTAGAATCAGAAAGAGCATGAGAAACATCTCTGGGATCAAAAGATGCAACAAAAGCAGATTCGGAAAACACATCAAGAGAATTACCAGATGAACGCAAAGTTCTCTCAGTCAAATCACCGATTATGAGCTCTGAGGGGTGATCACGTTGAACTGCTCGGGTTCCCTGGTGATCTGAAGTCACCTCACCGGAGTCAGCAGATGGCACCTCTGGACTCAACTAAGGGGGATCGATCGAAGTGGAAGAAGTGATCAGAGGTCCGCCCTCATCCTTAGTCGAAGTCTCAGAAGGTGTGGGCTCTGCCGGGGGTGCAGAAGGCCCACCCTCATCAGCAGCTAGAGTATCCTCATCTTCCTCGAAGATGGACTCTCCAAGCTCATCATCCCCAGAAAGCTCAAAAGAAGGAGTTAAAGAAGGCAAGGACTCGTCAAATGAAACTTCGCAAGTCTCGACAAGCTGCTGGGAGTCGAGGTTCCAAACACGGAAGCCTCGAGAATGCAGAGCGTAACCAAGAAAAACACTGTCCCAGCAACGAGACTCAAACTTGTCCAAATGCCCTCCCTTCTTGAGCACAAAGCACTTGCAGCCAAACGCTCGCAAAGTGGCTCACCTTGGGCTGTCTGCCAAACCGCAACTCATACGAAGTCTTACCTAAGTAAGCTCGAAGAAAAATGCGGTTGGCCAGATAGCAAGCCGTGTTCATGGCTTCAGCCCAAAAACGCCTAGAGTCCTGTGCTCATCGAGCATCGTCCTGGCCATCTCGAGTAGCGTGTGGTTCTTTCGTTCCACAACGCCGTTCTGTGGGGGAGTATAAGGAGAAGAAAACTGAGTGTCCAGACCCTAATCACTACAGAAACTGACGAACAGAGAGTTCTTGAACTAAGAGCCGTTGTCGGAGCGAATGGCTCGCATCCGACCATTATTCTCATTCTTCAGCTTCAAAATCAGGTCATGAACAAACTGAAACGTTTCGTCCTTAGACTCCAAAAAGAAAACCCATGAAAATCGAGAAAAGTCGTCAACAATCACAAGCGCGTACCACTTCCCACCGACTGAGCGTACCCGAGCTGGACCTACAGTGTCCAAGTGTAACAGCTCGCCCGGATACGAAGTCATCACCTAAGTTACAGGTGAGTGAGAAGCAGCAACCATTTTCCCATGACGACAGAGATGACAAACTAGATCTTTATCCATTTAAGCTTGGGCAATCCTCGGATGAGGTCCATAGAGCTTAACCTGACTAGCAGATCAAAACTCAAATGAACTAACCTCCTATGCCACTTCCAGAGCTCAGAAGAAGATCCAGCAATCAAGCAGCGAGAAGGGCCAAAAGAACTAGAGAAGTCAATTCGAAAAACTTTACCAAAAGGCAAAATCTGGCAAATCAAAGACCCTCTAGAATCAACCACAGAAGAATTACCCTTCTTAAAACGCACTTCCAAACCATCTTCAAGAAGTTGCGAAACAGAAATCAAGTTAAAATTCAAATTCTTAACCAAGGCAACATTCTTCAAAGAGAAATGATCTGAAATGCGAATTGAGCCTATGCCACTTACCTTCCCTTGACCACTGTTCCCGAATGTGATGTACTCTTTGGAGCTCGGGGGAGTGAGACTAGAGAACCATCTGCGATGTCCCGTCGTGTGACGAGAACATCCTGAGTCCATGATCCAAACGTCCTCTGTTGGGGGAAAATATCTCATCTTCGGGGTTATTGCCGAAGCAGCATAAAGACAGTCAACCAGTTCGAAGATTGTCCGAAGACCATCTTCGAAGATGCCCAGAACCTCGTTCGAAGCCCGAAGACAGGCACTAGTTCGAAGTATGTCTTCGAACCAAAGCCCTTTAGGATCTTTTCTGCCAGCTAAGATGGAAGACTTATCTTCTATCCTATTAGATTAGTCTTTTACCATTTTAGCCCTATTAAGGAAACCGAATAGTTTCCTTAATGTCGGTTGTAATAGAGGGGTAAATAGGTCTTTTCCTTAATGTTTAGGCCTATAAATACCCCCCATTTCACCCTGTAATAGGGACCGATTACAAGTGATTCAATACACACTTTCGAACTATTCTAAGCTATTATCCTTTCGGAGGCTTAGAACAGTTTGCTTCGCAAACACTTCGTTTGTTAGTTTCTTTTCTACAGAAACCTGTTAGCGTAATCTTTTACGCCAACATCCTCCATTCCCCGATCCTGCACAATCAGTGGCTGTAAGTGGGAGTAAATGGTCTAGCACCAGGTTTAGCAAAAGGGCTAAACTAGTGTCGAGCCATCTGCTCAAAAGACGGAAAGCAGAAATCATAATGAGAGTCCGGACCAAAACACGGCTCAAAGCGCGGTCCTCGGTTCTGCCTAAAGCCTCGGCCACGAGGTCCAAGACCGTAGCGAACACGGCCTGGAGCTCTGCCGGAACGAACACCACCAACTAGAGCACGAGCAAGAGAGTCGTCTCCTCTACAACCACCTACATGACGCGGCCTGGCCTCCAGCCTCTCCCCGCATCGAGGAACCCGCGGTCTACCACCCTGCTGGTAGAACTGCTCCTGATCACCACGAGCTCTCTTTGCTCTCTCAACCTGCTTCCTCTTGAAGCAAAACTCCGCAAGATGCCCGTCTCTCTGACAGTACTCACAATGGTAGGTGGGCTTCTTGGGTTGTGGTTGAGGCTAGGGGTTCTTGGGCTTAGTGGTGTTAGGTGTTGTCTTCTTGGGTTGAGAGGGTCCATGAGGAGAGTCTAGAGAGGTGTGGAGGTGTTTGGGCTTTGGAACCCAGATAGGTTTCTTGGGTGGAGCTTTGGATGGTGCATGAATTACTCCATCCTTGGGCTGACAAACCTGGGAAGACTCAGTGGAGTGAGTCTTGGGGTATCTCTACTCTGGAGTCATTTTACTCCACTCCACTGCCCGGCTAATGGCACTCTCAAAGTCAGCCTTGGTGTAGGTGTAACCTACCCCAAACCCATCCTGCCTCTTGAACTGCTGGATCATCATGCCGAGCTGTGGCTCTCTAGCACTGATCCAACTCAGGATAGAACAGAGGTAAAAGTTCTCATTTTGAGAATCAGCTAGCTCCTCTCTCAAGGAAGCTAGAACCTCCACCTGAGACAAGCAGGTCTCACACTCACTCTCTACTTGGATAGACTTTTCAGCTTTCAGCTTGATTAATTCCATTCTAAGAGACAGACAGTTCTCACAGACAGTGGGTGGAACTGACAGTGTCTCAAGCTCTAGCCTAGTATGTGCAAGCTCAGCTCTCAACCTCTCCAAGTCACCCAAATGCTCATTTCCCTTGGATTTCAGCTCAGCTAAGGCAGCTAGATGAGATGGGCAATCAACACAGGGTGCGACAACAGTGGCTTGAGCATCTTTCAGCTCCAGCTGAGCGCTTTCAAGCTCAGTGGCCAAAGCATCCCTCTCATCAACCCTTTTTGTGTACTTGGACTTCAGAGTCGACAAGTCACACAGAAGCACCTCACACTTCGAGCACTCACTGCTATCACCCAAGCAGGGGGAAGAAGATAGACTCTCAATTCTGTCGTTGGCCATGGCAAGCTCACTTTCTAATTCATCTATCCTTTTCTTAGCCCCCCTAAGCAGTTTCTCCCGATATTTCAACTCCTGACGATTGCTCTCAAGTAAATCAACAATTTCACGCTCATAAGATGATACTTTTTCATTGTCGTCGTCGGAGTCATCGGAGGAGCTCTTTTCTTCCTTATCCCCAAGAGCCATTGAGCAGAAGCTCTTGCGGGATCTTCGGCGCTAGTGTGAGTGGCTCTTCGGTTTGTCCCCGAAAGCCATGAAGCATAGGCCTGCCAGATCGTCCTTGTCCATCCCCTTCTTGATGACGATCTCCTCATCGCTTGAGCTTGATGAAGAGGAAGAAGACGTGGACTTCTTGGAGTAGCTCTTCTCCATCTCGGCGAAGAAGGCCTTGTCGCGCTTCTTGTTCTCTCGCCGGTAGTCCTTCAGGGCCTTCTTGAAGAATCTTGTCTTCGGCTTGCCCTTGTTGAAGGAAGAGCTCTCGTGCTTGCTGGAGTCGTGGAAGCCACCAACGGTGCCCTTCTTGTAGCCATTTCGCTTGGGGCAGTCGGCGATGAAGTGTCCTGGATCACCACACTCAAAGCACCCGGATTTTGTGCCGCGTCTTTTGAACATCCGTTTGTCATAGACAGGACGCACCCGGTTGTTAAACAGACACAAATCATCATCTCCCAAAGACTCAAGCTGGTCCTTAGTGATAGACATCAACGAGAACCCAGCACAGCTCACAGCAGAGGGATCAATAGAAGGTGTAGCAAGGGCCAGGGATTTTGATCCAGAACTAGTGAGATTTGATCTCAACTGGATATCTACCTCAGTGGCCTTCAGCTTGCTAAATAACTCAGAAATGGTCAAGGTATCGTAAGAAGTGCTCTCAACGATAGAGGATACCTTGATCTCCGAGATCTTTGGGTCCAAGGTATGGAGAACCTTGAGCGCCTGCTCGTGATCTGAGACTAACTGAGCACCCTCAGCCTTGTTGTCCTGAAGCTTGTTAATGATCGATTGAAAACGACCAAATAAAGCTTCACCAGATTCACCCGGCTTATGTGTGAAGTTCTCGTACTCACGCCGGTAGGTCTGATAGAGCCGAGCCTTGACCTGGGCTGTTCCCTCATGTTGTGCCTTGAGGGTAGCCTAGATCTCTCTCGTAGTGGAGAGATGGCTCACACGCTCAAACTCAGTGGGACCTAAACAAGAAAAGAGAATTTCACGACTTTACTATTGCTCAGATGCTGGGCAATGATACCAGGAGTACCATGATCAGAACTGGCAATATAACAAATGTATCGTGAACGCAAATGTCCCAGATGTCCGAGCCTTGGCTTATAAGATAGGCTCGCAAACGAGTCTTCCAATAGTTATAGCCATAGGCTTCCAAGGACGGGACCTTGCCAGGAGAAGTCATGATCACTACTGGGGTTTAGAACCGGTTAAGGTATGGAAAAACCCTAACCTCGCTCTGATACCACTTGTAGGACCGAAAGTAGCGACCAGAGGGGGGTGCATGGGCACCTTAAAAATTCTTTCGAATCAATGGCATGTTCCCAACACCCAACGCACCTCAAAAGACTAAGCAGAAGAATATGAACAGATTGCCTAAGTCTAAAGGTATCTAGCCTAGAAGCAATTGAAGTTAAACAGAGAACCACCAAAGCAGTGCTACTAGACAGATGAACAAATATACTAGACATGGCAGGTCAAACTTCTCAATGGATGATCTAAGTATATATAAAGTGAGATGAGAAGTTACTGTTTCAGATTTGTCTCCTGTTCGGAAATTGACGAAGCCTACTCCACTGTGTCGAAGCTTGCTTCGCTGTGTCGAAGCCTGCTTCGAAGGTTAGTGTCGAAGCCTGCTTCGGAGGTCAGTGTCGAAGCCTGCTTCGAACTGTGTACTTCAAAGCCCAACCTTCGAACAGACAGCTTCGAACGCGATACACAGAAAATCAACCTTCAAAAGATAAGCGAAGGCTAGGACATGGCAGCAAGACGAAATAGAAGCCTACACCCAACCTTCGAAGCTAGCTTGGTCGAGGTATGATAAATGAAGTGATATCCTTTGACCCGAGGGCTAACTTCGAATGACAAACTTTGAACACACAACTGACACCTTCGGAAAAGACAACAGAAAAAAACAACACGTTTGAGCGAAGTCTATCAGAGAGACACAATTCGAAGCCAACTTCGAAACCTGTCGAAGTATGGACTTCGAAGAGCTCGAGTCAGAATATACCTTCGCACAGACAATCGAAGTATGTCAAGCTGACAGAGCTCAAAAAAAATTACTTCGAAGCTAGAAAACACAGTACACAAGGTGAAATCGAAGTTCAAGCGAAGCCCTCAAGGATGTTAAATCGAAGCCTGCCTCACGGAGCTGAGGGGCTTCGAACAGAGAGAGGCTTCGCTAGAGAACAGCCAGAAAAGGCAGTCAGGCCTGTCTACTTGGATCAAAAAGGCTATGCTGAAAAAGCAAAGCTAGTACTAGTGCACTGTTGCTACAGAGAGTAGTACTACTTGCTACAGTGCGCAAGAACTAGTACTCATGGGAAGAACAGAATGAAGCAACCGAAGCTTCTGCTCAAGAATAAACCAGTCGCATGCGCAAGGAAAT
>JAAALK010000905.1:0-23441 GCA_019279435.1 Zizania palustris | reverse complement strand
ACCATTGCTCAAGGAGGCGAGAGGGGACTTAGAGCTCAGGGAGCAGGACGAATGTTGGCTGAAGTGGCTAGAATGGGCGTAGCAGAGTGAAGAAGGGAGAACAGGCCGCACGACGGGTTATATTTAAGCGCAAGACCGTCGGTTCCTCTTCCGGTTCGATCAGCGTGTGGACGCGGCGGTTGCATGGAACCACATTTAAGGCCAAACCGGCGCATCGGGGCACGGCGGCTCCCTGGCGGTTCGCCTCCCCGATGTCATTTGCACACGCATTAACCGCTTCTGGCGGCGCCTGGCTGCCTCCTCGGGGCCAGAGGCCCCCGGTCAAAGGTGCGCATGCACCCGGCGAGCCCGGTCAAAGGTGCGCATGCACCCGGCGAGCCCAGTCATACTCCTCTCAGCCCGTCGAAAAGAGGATTCGAAGCGGTCCTCAACCTCCGAGACCGGTCACGCCTCCCCACTTCGGGGCTCCTCCGTGTCCGTCGAAGGGGGCCGCGCTGCGGCCAGACCCGGCACCCAAATGTAAGTTACATCCTTATGAAAGTTATCAGAATTATCATGTGCGCTTCCACCCTCTCTTAACGCAGGGCTCCCGAGAGGAAAGAAGCGAGGGGCTACTGTTGGGGGAGATATTCCCGACAACTGAAGGGGGCCCACAACTAGGGGGTCCGAATCCCGGCGCCGGAGGTCACCCTCCGGGAGAAGGATACCAGAGGTCACCCTCCGGGAGAAGGATGCCGGAGGCCGCCCTACGGCAGAAGGACACCGGAGGCCACCCCCGGGAGAGCGATGCCGGAGGCCCTCCCTCGGCCCGCAGTAGCGAACCCGAAGGGAGTGTTGGCGATAAAAGGACTAGACAAGTACACGGGGAGACAGGATCGCGATCCTGTGAACCGTGTCAGGCAGAATAGGCAGCGCCCGACACGGTTGATACGCTGTCAGAGTCGAATCTTCCTGTCTGTACTATGTATAGTCCGTTTTGTCTGTACTATCGACCGGCGGTTGGCCGTGTAGCCGTTGGCGGTCCAGAGGTGCTTGGCCCTCTGAACGGGGCGCCTTATAAATACCCCCCAACTGTAGTTGTAAGGGGGGCTGAAGGAGCATTGAATACACTACCCATATTCTCACTAAGGAAACCTGCTGGTCCGATCCGTCGTTCCAACACCATTTCATCCACCCCGCTTTGATCCTATGGCTAACATCTTCATCAATATCACCATCTCTCTGAAGCATCAATCCCAAATAATGGAAGGTGTCCTTCTTTGGTACTACTTGGCCTCCCAAGCTTACGTCTCCATCCTCACTAATTGTAGTACCAAAGTCACATGTCATATACTCGGTTTTGGTCCTACTAATTCTAAATCCTTTTGACTCTAGGGTCTGATGCCATAACTCTAGCTTTCTATTTACTCCTTCCCGGCTTTCATCTACTAGAACTACATCGTCAGCGAAAAGCATACACCAAGGAATATCTCCTTGTATATCCCTCGTGACCTCATCTATCACTAAGGCAAATAGGTAAGGGCTCAAAGTTGAACCTTGATGTAGTCCTATGTTAATCGGGAAAACAATTGTATCACCATCAGTTGTTCGGACACTAGTCACAACCTTGTCATACATGTCCTTAATGAGCGTAACATACTTTGTTGGGACTTTATGCTTATCCAATGCCCACCATATGAGATTCCTAGGTATTTTATCATAGGCCTTTTCCAAGTCGATAAAAACCATGTGCAAGTCCTTCTTCTGCTCTTTATACCGCTCCATGACCTGTCTTATTAAAAAATTGCTTCCATGGTTGACCTTCCAGGCATGAATCCAAATTGGTTCATGGTGATATGCGTCATTCCTCTTAGGCGATGCTCAATAACTCTGTCCCAAAGCTTCATAGTGTGGCTCATGAGCTTAATCCCTCGATAGTTGGTACAACTTTGAATATCTCCCTTGTTCTTGAAGATTGGTACTAATGTACTCCTCCTCCACTCATCGGGCATCTTGTTTGATCGAAAAATATGGTTGAACAACTTGGTTAGCCAAACGATAGCAATATCCCCAAGGCATTTCCACACCTCTATTGGGATACCATCCGAACCCATCGCCTTGCCCCCTTTCATCCTCTTTAAAGCTTCTTTGACCTCTGACTCTTGGATCCTGCGTACAAAGCATCTATTTAAATCATCAAAGGAGTCATCCAATTCGGTGTCCATAGTCTCATTCTCACCATTGAAAAGATTGTCAAAATACCTCTGCCACCTCTGTTTGATGTCTTGTCCTTTCACCAAGAGTTGATCCATCTCATCTTTAATGCATTTAACTTGGTTGAGGTCCCTTGTCTTCCTTTCCCGAATCCTAGCCATCTTGTAGACATCCTTCTCCCCTTCTTCTGTACTTAGTCTTCGGTAAAGATCATCATAGGCTCGACCCTTTGCCTCACTCACAGCTCGCTTAGCAGTCTTCTTTGCTACCTTATACCTCTCTATGTTGACCGCGCTCCGGTCATGGAACAAGCTACTGTAACATTCTTTCTTCTCCTTTATTGCCTTTTGAACATCCTCGGTCCACCACCAAGTATCTTTAGGTTCACCTCTGCTCCCTTTGGTCACTCCAAACACTTCTGACGCCACCTTCCTAATACAAGTTGCCATCTTCACCGACATGTTGTTTGCATCTTCTTTTTCGGGCCAAGCGCCCTCCACAGAAACTCTTTCCTTAAAAACTTCGGATGTCTCCCTTTGAGTTTCCACCACTTTGTCCTCGCAATTTTGGCTTGTTTATCCCTATGGGTACGGATCTGAAAACGAAAGTCAGCCACCACAAGATTATGTTGGGGCACAACACTCTCTCCAGGTAACACCTTACAATCCAAACATGCTTGTTTATCTTCTCTCCTAGTGAGAACAAAGTCGATCTGGCTCGAACGATGGCCACTACTAAAAGTCACCAAATGAGAATCTCTCTTTCTGAAGAAAGTGTTGGCTATCACTAGGTTGTAGGCTACAGCGAAGTCCAAAATATCCTCTCCTTCTTGATTCCTACTACCATACCCGAAACCTCCATGAGCCAGCTCATAACCTGGCTTTGTTGAACCTACATGACCATTGAGATCTCCTCCTATGAAAAGCTTCTCATTGGTTGGTACTGCTCTGACCATGCTATCTAAGTCTTCCCAGAACTTTCTCTTCTTCGCTCTCACTAAGACCAACCCGAGGGGCATATGCACTTATTATGTTCAAGACCACATCCCCCAAAACTAGTTTGACTATGATAATCCTATCTCCCTGCCTTTTGACATCCACCACTCCATCCTTAAGGCTCTTATCAATCAGGATACCTACTCCATTTTTGTTTGCCACTGTTCCTGAGTACCAAAGCTTGAAACCAGTGTTCTCCACCTCCTTCGCTTTTTGCCCCTTCCATTTTGTCTCCTGGACACATAGGATATTAACACGCCTCCCGCTCGCTGCATCGACTAACTCTCTTAGCTTACCTGTAAGGGACCCTACATTCCAACTACCTACACGGATCCTAGTCGGCTCAACTAGCTTCCTTACCCCTCGCACCCGTTGAGACAGATGCGAAGACCCTTGCACATTTGTCACTACACCCGGGCGCCGATGTAGCGCGCCACTAAGGAAGCGACGACCCGATCCTTGCTCACTTGACACCGCATCCAGATCACGACACGGCGCGGCACCAAGGGGGTGGCGGCCTGGCCCTTGCCCATTTAACACCATACCCGGGTTCCGATATGGCACGTCGCTAAGAGGGTTACGCCCCAACGGTTTTCTATTGGGTTTCATTTCCATTTGAGTGGCTAAGTTTTTTTTATAGCTGGCTCGCCACGCCTAACGCAACCCTCCTCCTTGTACCTGTACTTGGGACCAGGCTATGCTGCACCAACATATGCTGAGACAACATAGGCGGAGTTTAAGAACGAAAATTTAATTATCAATTTTCTTTTAAACGTGATCTATTCCTACTTTAAATCATAATTAATTTTTTTAAGAATCTTTGACTTTCTTAATATCGTATATGATAAAATTCTCGAAACATTTATAAATTTTTATCACAGTATCTATGTATCATATCATGACACCATGACAAATTTTATCTATAATCAAAAACAACTAAACACTAAATGATGTAAAATTAATCATAACAATAATTTATTATTTAATATATTCCTTTAAAATTATTCAAATACAATTCTTTCAAATTTATGTGATATCAACTATTACTTGTCACTTGTGTATTATGATTATGAATCAAAAATTATATTACTAATGATATCTAGTAAATATTCATAATCATATTTGTATTCGCTCCGTATCCATTCCGTATTCGTATCCAATGATATCTGATTCCATATTCGTATACGAAGTATCCGAATTCGAATCCGAATCCAAAAAAATATGAAAAGTTATATGATATCACTGATATCCATCCGTATCCGATCTGTTTTAATCCCTTGTTGGCGTAAAAGATCACGCTAATAGTTTTTAGTAAACTCGAATGATTAACAAACGAAGTGTTTGCAAATTGTTTGTTGCGGACTGTTCCAATCCTCCGAATAGGATAATAGCTCGAGATAGTTTGAAGTGTGTATTGAATACCTGAATATTCGATGCCCCTTACATAGCGAGGAGAGGGGTATTTATAGACAAGATACATTAGGAAAATACCTTTTTACCCTCTAGTTACAACAACTTAGTGGATGCTATTTAGTATTCTTCGTAGGGTTAAAAGGTGTTGGACCGGAAACGACGACCAGAGGGGGGTGAATTGGAGCTTTTAAATTTCAGGCTAAAATAGCCTTCTGTTTTAATTCAGTCTACTGCGGAACAGGCTTCGAACACAACCTTCGAAGTTCTGGTTCGGAGGTATTTGACGGCTCCGAACACAGGCTTCGCAAGGAGCAAAAGTTCGAAGCCAAGAAGACTTCGCTCGAACCACAACCTCGAAAAATCAACTCTGCTAAGTCAGTGCAGGCTCCGCACATAGGGTGCTTCGAGCAGGCTTCGCTCTTCACCCTTCGCAAGAGCAGACTACCCTCTGAGGACTTCGACCAATTACTTAGCGACAGCAACTGGTGCTGGGCTTCGTACTTCGAAGGTCTAAACACACACACAAACAGACTTCGCTAGGGGGTTCAACACGGGAAAAGAACCGGGCTTTGATCAGGGCTTCGCTAGTAAACAGCGAGGTCTAGCCTCCAGTTACACAGAGCGAACGCACACTGAAAAGCACACTTCGCACAATACACACTTCGCCTAGACAGGCTTCGGTGCACTACTACTAGCAAGGTATGCAAACAAGCTCAAGCAGAACCTTGACACAGAAGCAGGGCTTCGCTGCTTGAACAAGGAACACAAAAATGAATTCACGGGATGAATACAATGTGTGGTGGCTGGTACAGGAGCTCAACAGTAAATGCTCAAAGTGTTAAATGTTACCTACCCAGCCCCCATATTTATAGCCACTATTCACCCAAGTGAATTGACTACTTTAACCCTAGGGTTTACATTGGTTTTGTCTCTACAGAACAGAGGGGTACAAAAGGTAGTCAACTTTATTCTGGAGGCTTCTCTGTCAGCTTTGCAGAGGGGACAACGTCAGTTTTTTGCAGAGCAGACACTGTCAGCCTTTACAGTCTTTGACTTTCTTAATATCGTATATGATAAAATTCTCGAAACATTTATAAATTTTTATCACAGTATCTATGTATCATATCATGACACCATGACAAATTTTATCTATAATCAAAAACAACTAAACACTAAATGATGTAAAATTAATCATAACAATAATTTATTATTTAATATATTCCTTTAAAATTATTCAAATATAATTCTTTCAAATTTATGTGATATCAACTATTACTTGTCACTTGTGTATTATGATTATGAATCAAAAATTATATTACTAATGATATCTAGTAAATATTCATAATCATATTTGTATTCGCTCCGTATCCATTCCGTATTCGTATCCAATGATATCTGATTCCATATTCGTATACGAAGTATCCGAATTCGAATCCGAATCCAAAAAAATATGAAAAGTTATATGATATCACTGATATCCATCCGTATCCGATCTGTTTTAATCCCTTGTTGGCGTAAAAGATCACGCTAATAGTTTTTAGTAAACTCGAATGATTAACAAACGAAGTGTTTGCAAATTGTTTGTTGCGGACTGTTCCAATCCTCCGAATAGGATAATAGCTCGAGATAGTTTGAAGTGTGTATTGAATACCTGAATATTCGATGCCCCTTACATAGCGAGGAGAGGGGTATTTATAGACAAGATACATTAGGAAAATACCTTTTTACCCTCTAGTTACAACAACTTAGTGGATGCTATTTAGTATTCTTCGTAGGGTTAAAAGGTGTTGGACCGGAAACGACGACCAGAGGGGGGTGAATTGGAGCTTTTAAATTTCAGGCTAAAATAGCCTTCTGTTTTAATTCAGTCTACTGCGGAACAGGCTTCGAACACAACCTTCGAAGTTCTGGTTCGGAGGTATTTGACGGCTCCGAACACAGGCTTCGCAAGGAGCAAAAGTTCGAAGCCAAGAAGACTTCGCTCGAACCACAACCTCGAAAAATCAACTCTGCTAAGTCAGTGCAGGCTCCGCACATAGGGTGCTTCGAGCAGGCTTCGCTCTTCACCCTTCGCAAGAGCAGACTACCCTCTGAGGACTTCGACCAATTACTTAGCGACAGCAACTGGTGCTGGGCTTCGTACTTCGAAGGTCTAAACACACACACAAACAGACTTCGCTAGGGGGTTCAACACGGGAAAAGAACCGGGCTTTGATCAGGGCTTCGCTAGTAAACAGCGAGGTCTAGCCTCCAGTTACACAGAGCGAACGCACACTGAAAAGCACACTTCGCACAATACACACTTCGCCTAGACAGGCTTCGGTGCACTACTACTAGCAAGGTATGCAAACAAGCTCAAGCAGAACCTTGACACAGAAGCAGGGCTTCGCTGCTTGAACAAGGAACACAAAAATGAATTCACGGGATGAATACAATGTGTGGTGGCTGGTACAGGAGCTCAACAGTAAATGCTCAAAGTGTTAAATGTTACCTACCCAGCCCCCATATTTATAGCCACTATTCACCCAAGTGAATTGACTACTTTAACCCTAGGGTTTACATTGGTTTTGTCTCTACAGAACAGAGGGGTACAAAAGGTAGTCAACTTTATTCTGGAGGCTTCTCTGTCAGCTTTGCAGAGGGGACAACGTCAGTTTTTTGCAGAGCAGACACTGTCAGCCTTTACAGTCTTTGACTTTTCTGAAGCCCCCCTTCGCACGCGAGGGGTGCGGTAGCTTCGGTGAGAAGCCTTGAGCCTGATGGCCTTCGCTTCACCGAAGTTAGCCTCCGATACAGTGACGGTTTTGAGTCGAAGCCGTCAAAGCCCTTGGGCCTTCGCACCAACACCTTCGGAGTGGACCACCACGGCCTCGCAGCTTCTCCCAGCTCGAACTCCGTCAGTCTGTGTACCGAAGCCATGCATGGCCGAAGTACCACAAGTCATCCTCGCTCCAGAGCCGGCCTTGCTCCGAAGCCTGCTTCACTCCGAAGCCCCACCTTTGGAGTACCACCCTTCAAAGTACCTCCTTCGTCCAAGGCCTCCGCATGAAGCATTCCATGAGCACTTCGTCGCAGTGTCTCTCCCCGAGCACACTCCTCGACGAACCTCACCCGGACCATGCCTTCGATGCACCTCGACTTCTGAGATCTTCATCGGGTATACCTTCGAGTGTCTCCCTCCGGAGCACACTTCGAACACCTTGCCTCTATTGAGGACTTGATCCACCATACTCCGAAGTCACTCCATCCGGAGTACCCTTCGAAGTGCCTCGCCTCCGAGGACTTTGTTTCGGAGTACCTTCACCCGGAGCCATGCTCCGCATTTACTGCCTTCTCTTGGTGCACCTCGACCCGAGGTCTGACCTAGACCCCTTCGCAGCCTTTGTGATGGAGCTCCCCGCTCCCTTGGCATCAAGCCTCCTGCTTGACCCAGGTTCACCTGCTGCGAACCGTCCGTCACCTCCGAAGTTGATGAGGACATCACTTCACATGATACACACATGGAGCCTCCACCTACAATTCAGCTACAAGGACCAATCACATGCGCCCGTGCCCGTCGCTTGAACCATGAGGTTAATTCTTTCCTTAGCAACTATGTTAATATTTGTTTGGACGGGATGCTACTGAATACTAGTGATATTTTGTTGCTTAGGAACATTGATAGGGGAGTGGTCCCGATCTTCCGCTAGGTAAAGGATAAACTTGGGTTGGTGGAGAATCTCAACATTGGCGATCCAAGGCTCCGGTCCGGCGGATCAAAACCTCGCAATCGTTACACCACTGTCTCCGTTGGTTATCAACCACGCAGAACGCGATTGACCTCGCCACGAAGGCTAATTCCTGCAAGCGAACCCAAGAACACAAGCAAGAACAGGAAGGATACAAATCGAATGCCAAAACATAGACAAACGAAGATAGGGTGAGGTTTCACAAACGCCAATGCAGCAGCCAATCGGTCCGGTGCAAGAGGCGGGATCTAAACACAACAGTGTAGATGCAACAAAGCAAAACCTAACCCTAGAGGTGGCTGGCGTGAGAATATATAGGGCGGCGGCATGTGGAAGACGAACAGACATGGGCTGTGGGCTAGAAGACGTACAGACTCAGACTATGGGCCAACACGGCCCAGTTCTGTCATGCAGGACTGTTTTAAACATACAGAACGACTCGAGACTCCAAATGAGGTGAAACCAACGGCAAACGATCCGTCTTCTCCTCAGCTTTCCAAAAAAGTCAAAGAACGCGCCAATCAGACTTCGTATGAGGAAGTTATGCCCATTTTGGTGAATGGTGGTCGATGTAGTCCGAACCAGCGAATTCTTGACTTCAAATCATCCGTGCGGCTCCATCTTCAACTCCAACTCTCCTATTCCATCTCCCATCTTCCTAAGCAACAAAATATCGCTAGTATTCAGTAGCATCCCATCCAAACAAATATAATAAAAGTTGCTAAGGAACGAATTAACCTCATGGTTCAAGCGACTGGCACGGGCGCGTGTGATTGGTCCTTGTAGTTGAATTGTAGGTGGAGGCTCCATGTGTGTATCATGTGAAGTGATGTCCTCATCATCCTCCCCCTCTTGAATTGGAGTCGTCCTCGACTCAAGCTCATCATCATCTCCCAAATAGGGCTTTAAATCTGAAATGTTAAATGTGGGACTAACCCCAAAAGCTGCAGGCAACTCAAGCTTATATGCATTGTCATTTATCTTCTCAAGCACACGGAAAGGACCATCAGCACGGGGCATCAATTTAGACTTTCGTAAATCAGGAAAACGATCCTTGCGCAAGTGCAACCAAACAAGATCACCCGGTTCGAATGTTATCTCTTTTCTACCCTTACTACCATAAGCACGATATTTCTCATTCATTTTCTCTATGTTTGCTTTGGTAGTTTCATGCATCTTAAGTAATAATTCAGCACGTGTAGTATCATCAAAATTCAAGTTTTTGAGATGGTGGTAATGGTAGCAAATCAATAGGAGCACGCGGATTAAAGCCATAGACCACTTGAAACGGACTTACCTTAGTAGTGGAGTGTACTGACCTATTATATGCAAACTCAATATGAGGTAGACACTCTTCCCAAAGCTTCAAGTTGGTCTTCAAAAAAGCCCTCAACATGGTGGACAATGTGCGGTTGACGACCTCCGTTTGTCCATCCGTTTGGGGGTGACAAGTAGTAGAAAACAGCAGCTTCGTCCCCAACTTATGCCACAACGTCCTCCAAAAATGACTTAAGAATTTGGCATCACGATCTGAAACGATGGTATTGGGAACTCCATGCAAGCGTACGACCTCTCTAAAAAACAAATCAGCAACATTTGTAGCATCGACGCTCTTGTGACAAGGTATAAAATGCGCCATTTTAGAGAAACGATCTACTACCACAAAAATACTATCTCTCCCCCTCCTAGTTCTAGGTAATCCTAACACAAAATCCATAGAAATATCCTCCCAAGGTACACTAGGAACGGGCAGAGGCATATAAAGACCATGTGGGTTTAGATGGGACTTAGCTTTATTGCAAGTAGTGCATCGTGCCACATAGCGCTCAACATCTCGTCTCATCCTAGGCCAATAGAAGTGTGTGGACAGCACATCTTCGGTTTTCTTTGATCCAAAATGACCCATCAAACCACCACCATGTGCTTCCTGCAATAACAACAAGCGAAGAGAGCTAGCCGGCACACATAACTTGTTAGCACAAAAAAGATATCCATTATTCAGCACATATTTGTTCCAAGCACGGTTGTCTGTACAATTTGTAAAAGCATCTTTGATGTCCAAATCAGTAGCATACATGTCCTTCAATGTTTCTAAACCAAAGATCTTATAATCAAGTTGAGAAAGCAATGTATAACGTCTAGATAAAGCATCGGCAATCACATTATCTTTCCCTTTCTTATGCTTAATGATATATGGAAAAGTTTCAATAAATTCTACCCATTTAGCATGTCGTTTATTCAGATTTGCTTGACTACGTATATGCTTCAATGCTTCATGATCCGAATGAATAATAAACTCCTTAGGTAAAAGGTAATGTTGCCAAGTTTCAAGCACACGCACTAAGGCATATAATTCCTTATCATAGGTAGAATAGTTCAACTGTGGGCCATGTAATTTCTCACTAAAATAGGCCATGGGTTTACCTCCTTGCAGCAGCACACCTCCTAATCCAAACCCACTAGCATCACATTCTAACTCAAAAGGCTTACTGAAGTCGGGTAGCTGAAGTAGAGGTGCATGTGTAAGACGATCTTTGAGTGTGGCAAAAGCTTGTTCATGTGCTGGCTCCCACGCAAAAGTAATTCCCTTCTTGGTCAACTCATGCAAAGGACCGGCTATGGTGCTGAAATCTTTCACAAAACGCCGGTAGAAACCTGCAAGACCAAGAAAACTACGTACCTGTGTGATAGTTTGGGGTTGCGGCCAGCTGTTGATTGCTTCTACCTTTGCCGCGTCGACCTCAATACCTTGTGAAGTGACAACATAGCCAAGAAACACAACTCGATCCGTGCAAAACGAGCACTTCTCAAGGTTACCAAACATTCTAGCTTCACGGAGGGCAAAAAAAACAGCACGTAGTTGTTCAACATGTTCAGTGAGAGACTTGCTATAAACCAAGATATCATCAAAGTATACAACCACAAAGCGTCCTATAAAGTGCCGTAGAACTTCATTCATCAAGCGCATGAAGGTACTAGGTGCATTAGTAAGTCCAAAAGGCATGACAAGCCACTCATATAATCCAAACTTTGTTTTAAAAGCAGTTTTCCATTCATCACCTAGTTTCATGCGAATTTGGTGGTAGCCACTACGGAGATCGATCTTAGAAAAGATAATGGCACCACTAAGCTCATCAAGCATGTCATCCAATCTAGGAATAGGGTGTCGATATCGAATGGTGATATTATTAATAGCACGACAATCAACACACATGCGCCAACTACCATCTTTCTTAGGTACCAAAAGAACGGGTACTGCACAAGGACTAAGGCTCTCACGGACGTACCCACGATCAAGGTCCTGTACTTGGCGCTCAATTTCTTTTGTCTCCTCCGGATTGGTGCGGTACGCTGCACGATTAGGAAGAGACGCCCCCGGGACCAAATCAATTTGGTGCTCGATGCCGCGTATCGGTGGCAGCCCGGGTGGTATCTCAGCAGGAAAAACATCTTTAAACTTCTGCAAAGGTCAGTGACTGCAACAGGAACTGAGCTAGGAATGTTCGCAAGTGAAAACAACACGTTTGTGCAAATCAAGCCATATAGCAAGGGGGTATCATCACAAATTTCAGCAAGGTCAGTTTTAGTTGCAAGCATGACACGCCCTTTCAGATTTATAACTTGTGATGAAGAAGGAGAAGCAATTTTATCTTTCTGTTGCCTCAAAAGCGTCTTAGCTACTTGCTGATTTTCAGAAGGTTGTTTGCTCTTTTGTGCATCCCTAGCATGTTTTTCTTGTTCAAATTTTACAATTTCAGCAGGAGTCATAGGAAGCAATGTAACTTTCTTTCCTTTATACATAAATGTGTACGTATTGCTCCTACCATGGTGTGTAGCATCAGTATCATACTCCCAAGGTCTACCAAGTAACAGAGAACATGCTTGCATTGGTACTACATCAAAATCAGCAGCTCCGAAGTATGCACCAATGGAAAATTTGATGTGAGCAGTTTGTGTTACCTTGACCTTACCGCTATTGTTGAACCATTGCACATGGTAAGGGTGTGGATGCGCGCGTGTGGGAAGTTGAAGCTTCGTTACCATGTCGTGGCTCACCAAATTGTTGCAACTACCGCTGTCGATGATGACACATACACGACGGTTATTGACGCCGAAGAAGGTCTGAAACAGATTGTTCCGTTGTGCCCTGTCGTCATGCTCCATGTGAGTGCTCAAGACGCGTTGTACAATAAGTGCTTCAAGGTCGGCAGTGGCATCCGACGCAATAACAGCGTCATCGTCGAATGTATCATCATCTCCTGCCATGTTAGCAGCAAGTGCATATTCATCTTCAACATCACTAGCACTTACATAGCCACCGTCTTCCGTAGCAATATAAGCCCGCTGACTAGGGCAGTCTTTCATCACATGGCCAAATCCTTTGCATCTGTGACACTGGATCGCTGCAGAACGTGCAGTAGAGGCTGCCGAGGAGGTGGGCTTGGCTGGCGCCTTGGATGCTACAGTCTTGGAACTCTCAACCTGGGCTGTAGATGTAGAAGGTGCTGATGTAGCCGCCGGTCGAGAAGGGGGTGCGGGTGGTCGTTGCTGCTGCCCACTTGAGCGTGAAGTAGCACCACCATTGTTGGTCCTCATGCTGCGTTGTGGTTGTTGGCGACCCTGCAATTCTTTTTCTGCAAGCATAGCAAGGTGGAAAAGACGAGTGATAGTATTGTATTCTTTATAATCAATGATATCCTGAATTTCACGTCTTAAACGACCATAAAAACGGGCCATTTTATCCTCATTGTCCTCCTCAATTTCAGCACGCATGCAACCTATTTGCAACTCCTGATAATACTCCTCTACCGATTTATTTCCTTGGTTTAGGCGCTGCAATTTTTTTCTCAAATCACGTTTATATGAAGGAGGGACCCATCTACCACGCATTTGCCGTTTTAACATATCCCAAGTTTGTGGTTCATTTCCAACCTGAACTATTTCAGTCCACCAAAGAAGAGCATATCCAGTGAAGTCACTAGTAGCTAAACGCACGCGGTGGATAGCAGGAACCATGCGAGCATTAAATTTTTGTTCGACTGACATCTCCCAATCTAAATATGCATCTGGATCATAGGTGCCAGCAAAAGGAGGTACTGAAAATTTTACCTTAGAGTAGGGATCATTGTTCCTATGGTTGTCATTGTTACCTCGTGGAGGGCGGTTGCGGTGGCCGCCCATACCTTGACGGTTGAACTGAAAGCGATGACGTGCAGCCTCGTCAGGGTCAATGGCATTGTTTCCGGCATAGGATAGGTCGTCTTCCTCTTCAATATGATCGTCTTCCTCTTCAACATGTTCATCGTTGGCTCGTGCAGCAGGCAATCGTGTTTCCAAGGCAGTCATTCGGTCCACTAGGTCAGCCACAGTACGCGCGAGACGTTCGATGGAATGTTGGGTCTGCCGCTGAGACTCTAGTAGAGCACGCCGTGAGACACAGTCATTAAAATCAGATGGAGGGGTGCCGCTGTTATCTGCCATGTTAGTGAAAAGATAAAACAACAAAGAATAATCCTATGTAAAACAGCTAGGTGGGGTGGTGGGTGTGGGGTGGAGGCAATCCGTCAAGCACCTTACCCACGCTTGCAAGTGTTTTTACCACGCCGCAGTGAGGTCACCGGCCTACAGGTGATGAACCAAGTGGAGGTGGTGTACAATTGCAAGAAATGAACCTGTCCTGATCGAGAGAAAGGTGTAGCTTGGAAGGCAAAGTGAGTAGCAAGGATTAGCGATCATAATAACAGTTAAACCAAGTTCAATAAGTATTCCCTAGTACTAGTCAAAGTTGCTGGCCTTAGTGCTCCCAAGGTGAAAATTCAAGCAATAGAGGGAAACTATGTGCCCAAAACTCAAATGGAAGCAACACAGGCCAAATTCAGTTCTCTACAGATCGGACAAGGGATCGGACAAGAGATCGGACAAGGGTTCGGACAAGCAAAAGGCTGCCAAGGCCTGCCTCAGATCGGACAATAGTTCGGACAAGAGTTCAGACAAGAGATCGGACAAGCAAATAGCTGCAAAGGCATGCCTCAGATTGGACAACAGTTCGGACAGGAGTTCGGACAAGAGTTCGGACAAGCAGCTAACAGGACCGCTTCTCTTTTTTTTATATATTTTTTTTCTCCTTTTTTTTCACTCTATTTTTTTGAACAAGGATGACCAGAGATGCAACCACAAAAATTGGCACCTGCAACTGAGGTGGGATGTGGCTCACAGAAATTCAACAAGTTCGCTGTCCGGCGAGCAAAAACTTTGTCCAATTTTTTTCTTTATTTTCCTGATTTTTTTGGCTATTTTCGTGAGGGCTAATAGGGGAACCGTGTGAGGGTACCCACCCAAATTGGGTCAGGAACACGCTCAAAAAATTTCAGATTTTTCTGCCAAACGAGCGAAAAGTTATGCCTGTTTTACTGAAGGGGGGTCACAAGAGTCGATGTGGAAAACAAAGTAGGGTTGCGGAAGGTGGGGTTTTTCGGTGGGGAATTTTTTTCTTCTGAGACACAAGAACAACTACTACTCAAACGACACAGAGGGATGACTAAACCAGCAACAAGACTCGACCAAGAACACGAATTCAACAAAGTTAAAAACTGAAATTAAAATCGCAAGGCACAAAGGGGTTCTCGGTGGGGAATTTTTTTTGGTGCGATTTTCTGGACTTTGGGTAAAACAAAAGCAGATCGAGATTACCTAACGGGAAAACTGAGCTCTGATACCAACTGATAGGGGAGTGGTCCCGATCTTCCGCTAGGTAAAGGATAAACTTGGGTTGGTGGAGAATCTCGACGTTGGCGATACAAGGCTCCGGTTCGGCGGATCAAAACCTCGCAATCGTTACACCACTGTCTCCGTTGGTTATCAACCACGCAGAACGCGATTGACCTCGCCACGAAGGCTAATTCCTACAAGCGTACCCAAGAACACAAGCAAGAACGGGAAGGATACAAATCGAATGCCAAAACACAGACAAACGAAGATAGGGTGAGGTTTCACAAACGCCAATGCAGCAGCCAATCGGTCCGGTGCAAGAGGCGGGATCTAAACACAACAGTGTAGATGCAACAAAGCAAAACCAAACCCTAGAGGTGGCTGGCGTGAGAATATATAGGGCGGCGGCATGTGGAAGGCGAACAGACATGGGCTGTGGGCTAGAAGACGTACAGACTCAGACTATGGGCCAACATGGCCCAGTTCTGTCACGCAGTACTGTTTTAAATACACAGGACGACTCGAGACTCCAAATGAGGTGAAACCAACGGCAAACGATCCGTTTTCTCCTCAGATTTCCAAAAAGTCAAAGAACGCGCCAATCGGACTTCGTATGAGGAAGTTATGCCCATTTTGGTGAATGGTGGTCGATGTAGTCCGAACCAGCGAATTCTTGACTTCAAATCATCCGTGCGGCTCCGTCTTCAACTCCAACTCTCCTATTCCATCTCCCATGTTCCTAAGCAACAAAATATCACTAGTATTCAGTAGCATCCCATCCAAACAAATATAATCAAAGTTGCTAAGGAACGAATTAACCTCATGGTTCAAGCGACGGGCACGGGCGCGTGTGATTGGTCCTTGTAGTTGAATTGTAGGTGGAGGCTCCATGTGTGTATCATGTGAAGTGATGTTCTCATCAAACATGGTAGATGGAATAGAAGAGTTGGAGTTGAAGACGGAGTCGCACGGATGTTTTGAAGTCAAGATTTCGCTGGTTCGGACTACATCGACCACCATGCACCAAAATAGGCATAACTTCCTCATACGAAGTCCGATTGGCGCGTTCTTGGACTTTTTGGAAAGCTGAGGAGAAGACGGATCGTTTGCCGTTGGTTTCACCTCATTTGGAGTCTCGAGTCGTTCTGTATGTTTAAAACAGTCCTGCATGACAGAACTGGGCCGTGTTGGCCCATAGTCCAAGTATGTTCGCCTTCTAGCCCACAGCCCGTGTCTGTTCGCCTTCCACAGGCTGCCGCCCTATATATTCTCACGCCAGCCACCTCTAGGGTTAGGTTTTGCTTTGTTTGCATCTACACTTGTGTGTTTAGATCCCGCCTCTTGCACCGGACCGATTGGCTGCTGCATTGGTGTTTGTGAAACCTCACCTTATCATCGTTTATCTGTGATTTGGCATTCGACTTGTATCCTTCCTATTCTTGCTTGTGTTCTTGGGTTCGCTTGCAGGAATTAGCCTTCGTGGCGAGGTCAATCGCGTTCTGCGTGGTTGATAACCAACGGAGACAGTGGTGTAACGATTGCAAGGTTTTGATCCGCCGGACCGGAGCCTTGGATCGCCAACGTCGAGATTCTCCACCAACCCAAGTTATCCTTTACCTAGCAGAAGATCGGGACCAATCCCCCATCAGTTGGTATCAGAGCTCAGTTTTCCCGTTAGGTAATCTCGATCTTCTTTTGTTTTTACCTAGAGTACAGAAAACCGCACCAAAAAAATCCCACCGAGAACCCCTTTGTGCCTTGCGATTTTAATTTCAGTTTTAACCTTGTTGAGTTTGTGTTCTTGGTCGAGTCTTGTTGCTGGTTTAGTAATCCCTCTGTGTCGTTTGAGTAGTAGTTGTTCTTGTGTCTCAAAAATTCCCCACCGAAAAACCCCCCTTCCGTAACCCTATTTCGTTTTTCCACATCGACTCTTTGTGACCCACCTTCAGTAAAACAGGCATAACTTTTCGCTCGTTTGGCAGAAAAATCTGAAATTTTTTGAGCGTGTTCCTGACCCAATTTGGGTGGGTACCCTAACACGGTTCCCCTGTTAGCCCTCACCAAAATCACCAAAAAAAATCAGGAAGATAAAGAAAAAAATTGGTCAAAGTTTTTGCTCGCCGGACAGCGAACTTGTTTGAATTTCTGTGAGCCACATCCCACCTCAGTTGTAGGTGCCAATTTTTGTGGTTGCCTCTCTGGTCATCCTTGTTCAAAAAAAAATAGAGTGAAAAAAAAGAAGAGAGAAAAAAAATCAAAAAAAGAGAAGAAGTGGTAGTAACAGCATTATCGGCGGCAGTAACAGATTCGGCAGTAACAGCTTCTCAGCGGCAGTAACAGATTCTGCTTGTCCGATCTCTTGTCCGAACTCTTGTCCGATCAGCGGTAGTAACAGAATTATCAGCGGCGGTAACAGATCCTTTGTCCGATCCCTTGTCCGATCTCTTGTCCGATCTGCAGAGAGCTGAATTTGGCCTGTGTTGCTTCCATTTGAGTTTTGGGCACATAGTTTCCCTCTATTGCTTGAATTTTCACCTTGGGAGCACTAAGGCCAGCAACTTTGACGAGTACTAGGGAATACTTATTGAACTTGGTTTAACTGTTATTATTATCGCTAATCCTTCCTACTCACTTTGCCTTCCAAGCTACACCTTTCTCTTGGTCAGGACAGGTTCATTTCTTGCAATTGCACACCACCCTCCACTTGGTTCATCACCTGCAGGCCGGTGACCTCACTGCGGCGTGGTAAGAACACTTGCAAGCGTGGGTAAGGCGCTTGGTGGATTGCTTCCACCACACACCCACCACCCACCTAGCTGTTTTCCATAAGGATTATTCTTTGTTGTGTTGTCTTTCACTAACATGGCAGATAACAACGGTACCCCTCCATCTGATTTTAATGACTGTGTCTCACGACATGCTCTACTAGAGTCTCAGCGGCAGACCCAACATTCCATCGAACGTCTTGCGCGTACTGTGGCTGACCTAGTGGACCGAATGACTGCCTTGGAAACACGTTTGCCTGCTGCACGAGCCAACGATGACCATGTTGAAGAGGAAGACGATCATATTGAAGAGGAACACGACCTATCCTATGCCGGAAACAATGCCATTGACCCTGACAAGGCTGCACGTCATCGCTTTCAGTTCAACCGTCAAGGTATGGGCGGCCACCGCAACCGCCCTCCACGAGGTAACAATGACAACCACAGGAACAATGATCATGATCCCTACTCTAAGGTAAAATTTTCAGTACCTCATTTTGCTAGCACCTATGATCCAGATGCATATTTAGATTGGGAGATGTCAGTCGAACAAAAATTTAATGCTCACATGGTTCCTGCTATCCACCACGTGCGCTTAGCTACTAGTGACTTCACTGGATATGCTCTTCTTTGGTGGACTGAAATAGTTCAGGTTGGCAATGAACCACAAACTTGGGATATGTTAAAACGGCAAATGCGTGGTAGATGGGTTCCTCCTTCATATAAACGTGATTTGAGAAAAAAATTGCAGCGCCTAAACCAAGGAAATAAATCGGTAGAGGAGTATTATCAGGAGTTGCAAATAGGTTGCATGCGTGCTGAAATTGAGGAGGACAATGAGGATAAAATGGCCCGTTTTTATGGTGGTTTAAGACGTGAAATTCAGGATTTCATTGATTATAAAGAATACAATACTATCACTCGTCTTTTCCACCTTGCTATGCTTGCAGAAAAAGAATTGCAGGGTCGCCAACAACCACAACGCAGCATGAGGACCAACATTGGTGGTTCTACTTCACGCTCAAGTGGGCAGCAACAACAACCACCACCACCACCTTCTCGACCGATGGCTACATCAGCACCTTCTACATCTACAGCCCAGGCTCAGAGCTCCAAGGCTGCAGCATCCAAGGCGCCAGCCAAGCCCACCTCCTCGGCGGCCTCTACTGCACGTTCGACAGCGATCCAGTGTCACCGATGCAAAGGATTCGGCCATGTCATGAAGGACTGCCCTAGTCAGCGGGCTTATATTGCTACGGAAGACGGTGGCTACGTAAGTGCTAGTGATGTTGAAGATGAATATGCGCTTGCTGCTAACATTGTAGCCAAAAGCTTCTAGGGATGGGATTTTACCAGAAGACGTCATGGTCACTACCTAGGTTTTGAATCGGTTAAGATATTAAAAAAAAACCTAACCTCGCTCTGATACCACTTGTAGGACCGAAAAGTAGCGACCAGAGGGGGGGTGAATGGGCGCCTAAAAATTTCTTGCTAAACTATATTTTATTCCCAACACCCAAATGAACTTAACCAGACAAATAATATTTGCAAATCAAATCATAGGAATTAAAGTTGTCTAGCTTAAAAATGACCGGTGTCCTAATTAAAAATGATATTAAACAAAGTCTAAATAAAATTACTACGGTGAATAAAAAACACCTAGAAAATAATCACAAAATATTTATATTTCAGTCTAGAAATAAAATATTAATCAAATGAATAAAACATGAATCATCCAAAAATTAATTCAGAAATAACCCTAAAATATTGTACGTAAAAACTAGAATAAAAATATTACTGCGACTAATAAATTTGTCCCACTAGATAAAACTAGAATATATATATGAGCAGATTCACTAGATAAAAAAATAATATGAGATAACTAATAAGCAGATCAAATAATAATGTCTAGCAGATAGATATTAAATTATTAAAACAACTAATACGAGATTACTAATAAATTTTAGCAAAAAAAACTAACCACAAAACAAAAACTACCGAATTTAATCTAACTAGAAATTAGGAGATAGAACAACTAACTTGCATCTGTTAAAACAGTCGCCGAAAAAATTGTTGCGCCGCTTCTCGCCGGAACTTGCTACGGACCCGCCGCTGGTTTCCTGCTATGCAATACACGAAATAATCAAAAGACCAAAAGTGCCTTGGGCCCCGCGCCGGTGAAAAGAGAATCAGGATGCAGATCATGCAATCTAGTGAGCAGCCAACGTGCTTGCATCTCTCTGTGGGGCCCGCTGGCTTGGCACGCCGGCCCGAGTGGCAATTTCAGATGAAAGCTACAGTCGCACATCGTGCTTCTTTTTGCACAGGATGTTCTGCCGCCTGACGCCGAGCCTGCTATCAGTGTTGCTTAGCTGTTCTTCCCGGAACAGGCCCTGCGCACCGGCGAGTTCCACACGAAAAATCGCCAGATGAACTTTGGAGATCCGAAAAACTTGGAGATAACCCAATTTTGTGGACTGTAGATTAATCTATTAGAAACATTCATCTATCGCAAAGGGGATAGGGGCCTATTTATAGGCAAATCCTAATACATGAAAAGACTATTTTACCCTCGGGTAAAATAAACTGACTCTAAAATAAATTCCAAAAATTACTAAAATATTCTTAAAAAATTAACTGACTCGAATAAAAATATTCTAAACTTAAAAACTAAATATTAATATCCTAAAAACGAATTAATGATAGATTGTCAGTTTTACGCCGAAACTGACAAAGCGTCCACCGTCTTCGCACCGGGTACCCGGATTGGGCCGACCCGACCCCGCAGCTCCCTCAGCCCGGCAATCGCTCGCCGCCCGTGTACCTGAGTCAAACCCAGTCAACAGACCAGTGGATCATCTGCCGCTCCTAGCCATGTACCCGGATTGGGCCAGCCCGACTCCGTAGCTCCTCTGCCCGGCCGTCGCTCACTGCCCGTGTACCTGAGTCACATGCGCCTCAGACTCGGCAGGTCTTCATCTCTCCTCCTCTTTGACTTCCGTTGACAATCACTCATCACATCTGGAATATCAAAACCATATTCTTCAACATGATTTCTCAATCTCCCCCTTGATGAGTGCATTGTCAACACCCTTTTCAGCTCATCTCCAGAACTTGCAAAATATGTGGAAACAAGAAAACAAAAACAAAAAGAAAATAGAAGAGAGAAAATAAAAGTTTAACCTTAATGACCAAAAGCCAGATAAAAGCAAGAAAAATGTGGTCATTATGGTTAACCAAAAATAAAAACCTCAAAAATAAGTGCAAATCTCAGAATTACCAACAAGGAAACTAAAAAGTAAACTCCAAAATTTCTCCCCCTTGTTGACAATTGGACTCATCAAGTGAGACTAAATGCACTTAAAGAGACATAAACACAAACTCCCCCTGAAATGCAGCTCCCCCTCAAAATATGCTATGAATGCAGATGGGGTGCAGGCGGAGTGTGAAAAGCATGCTTCTTAGATATGATTAACTGCAATTACAACATCTAACAGGTATAGTGAAAGATATACTGTCTAAGATACATGACATGATCAGTGCAATAGATGATATCTTAAGAAAGTCATTAGCACGCATTTTTTGATTTTTGCAAAAACAAAAGCATCACCATATTTTCTAGTTGACAAGCAAAGTAAAGCATGAGATGCAAAAGCTAACTGATATCTACCAAGATAAGCATTGTCCAAATCAAAGTGCTTCAGCAAACTTGTCATCTTTTTTAAAATTTTCCAGACTTTTTCTTTATATTTTTCATTTCTGCCAGGGGTTATTTGCATGTCAAACCTTATGCTAACCGACCAAGTCAAGCCTAGGCCAGAACTAGACCGTCAGAAGCTTAAAACACTGGTCTTGGCATACATTACATCGTCCTAGTTCATACCAAAGTGCTATGGTAAGCAGTCCAGGACAATGCAATGCGACAAAAGCAAACCCACCTGGATCTTTTCTAATAATCATAAAAATGCATAAATTTTTCATTTTTCTAAATTTTTTATCGTATTTATAGCACAATTTGCATATTTAAAGCATATAAATGTCCAAGTTGCATATCGGCATCTAAGTAAGGATCTAGCTACAAGGCATGTAACAGATAGCGAAAACATTCAGCCTACACATGCTAGTTACCAGAAGCGATGGTGATCATTTTTAAATTTTAAAGCATAAAAGCCATGCATATGACAAATATCAGATATATCATGTGAACTGAAACAGAACATGATCATCGACAAGTAATCGAAAACATATACTAGCTAGAGAAAGTAAAGCAGATTAATCATATAACAGAAGCAAGCTCAAAATATGATTGATGATTATGCATGATATGAATGCACACAAAAAAACTCAAGAAAAAATAAAAAGAAAGTAAAACTGATACCAATGAAAAGCTGACTCAAAATATCCAAAAAAATACACAGCTCCCAAAAAACGATCAATAATCATGAGTGGGACCAAACGATCCAATGCCAGGTTTAGTAAAAGTATTGAACCAGTGTCGAGCCATCTGCGCGTATGTAGGAAAGCAAAAGGAATCATATGAGTTTGGAATGATGCGCGGATCAAAACGCAGTCCTCTGTTCTGCCTAAAATCACGGTCGCGAGATCCAAAACCGTATACCGAACGATACGGAACTCTGCCAGAACGGAAACCACCCTCCGGAGCACGATCATAAAAACCGTCTCCTCTACCATCACCTACACGACGTGCCCTGGCCTCTAGCCTCTCTCTACGTCGAGGAACTCTCTGTCTACCACCCTGTTGGTAGAACTGCTCCTGCCCACTTTGAGCTCTCTCTGCTCGCTCAACCCGCTTCCTCCTGAAGCAAAACTCCTTTAGATGCCCGTCTCTCTGGCAGAACTCACAGTGATAGGTAGGCTTCTTGGGATGTGGTTGAGACTTGGGATTCTTAGGCTTGATGGTGTTTGGTGTATCATCTTTGGTGTGAGAGGGTCCAGGTAAAGAATCAAGAGAAGTGTGGAGAGTTTTAGGCTTTGGGACCCAGATCTGCTTCTTAGGTGGAGCTTTCGGTTGTTCTTGGATCACTCCATCCTTGGGCTGACTATCCTTAAAGGACTCAGTAGAGTGAGTCTTGGGATATCTCTGTTCGGGAGTCATCTTACTCCACTCCACTGCTCGGCTATAGCACTCTCAAAATCAGCCTTGGTATAGGTGTAACCTACCCCAAAACCATCCTGTCTCTTGAACTGCTGGATCATCATGCCGAGCTGTGGCTCTCTAGCACTAATCCAACTCAGGATTGAACGGAGGTAAAAGTTCTCATTCTGAACATCAGCTAGCTCCTCTCTCAAGGAAGCTAACACCTCCAGCTGAGACAAGCAGATCTCACACTCTTTATCAACTTCCACAGACTTCTCACCTTTTAGCTTGATCAACTCCATTCTAATGGATAAGCAGTTCTCACAAACAGTGGATGGAACTGACAAGGTCTCAAGCTCTAGCTTAGTCTGCTCCAACTCACCTCTCACTCCAGCTAACTCGCTCAACTGCTCATCACTCTTGGATCTCAGCTCAACTATACTAGCTAAATGAGATGGGCAGTCTACACAAGGTGCGACAACAGTGGCATGAGCATCTTTTAGCTCCTGCTGAGCGCTCTCAAGCTCAGTGGCCAATGCGT
>JAAALK010000904.1:0-23134 GCA_019279435.1 Zizania palustris | reverse complement strand
CTAAAAATTTCATATTAAAATTATAGTCATATGCACCCCTAAAAATTCCCTAAGCATTAAATTGCATTCCAAAAATTTCTTGAATTTTTGATACAAGGATTCATAAGAATATCAACATCACTTCATCTTAAACCATCTAACACAAATTAATAAAATAGTTTCACACAAATGTTGATGAATAAAAACATGAAAGTCATTTATATTAAAAATGATATAAGGCATGAGTATGAAAGTAATAAGGGACTAACATAAAGCACTAGGTCAAATTATCCATCTTAGGCAATAAAATCAGTAACATTTCCCCTTAATGACGGCACCTTCTTTTGAACCCCTCAACTTCAGGATGGCCAATGACCAATCAAAGACCCACAGACGGAACCACACCTCAGGCAACCTGCCCATGGGTGAAACTGGACGTCACAGACCCCTGTTGTCTATCATCCCACACTTGCGGAGATGATGACAAAACAGAACCAACTGATCGCCACACTACTTACCCAGATGCAACAACTACAAAAGCAGATGCAAGAGCAGCAGGCACAGTTGTTCCGTCTCCAACAACACCAACACGAGCTCTCCCTTCAGCTAATCTACGGGGACTTCGCCAACTTTCAAAGATTGGGGAACGAAGCCATTATACCAGAAACCAGAGTGATTCCATCTCGAGCCCCAACCCCTGCCAAGCCACGAACCACCCTCAGAAGACCAGCACGGACATCCCACCCCAAGCACCGCCAGCCGAAAGGACACCAGTACCAGCTACCGGATACAAGAGGGACAGGAACGGCAAGCCGATGGTGTGCTACAACTGTCGCCAAGGAGGCCACTACGCCAACAAGTGCCCCTACCCCAAGCGGGTGCCATCCTCCATTCCAAAACCAGAGGGACATACTCTAGATCACCACAAAGAGAAACCAGATACAACCGAAGACACTCCCAATTTGGTCTCAACCAACTCAGATCCGGAGATCGCCTTGCCTACTTCTGATGTAACTCCTCCTCCTAACCCAGAGCACCAGTAGGACTCAGTCCCTTAGTTTTCCCGAGTTCGCTTCGAATCTCGAGGACGAGATTCTCTGTAAGGAGGATAGGATTGTAACAGCCCCAAAATTAAAAGGGAATAAAATAAAGGAAAATAATATTAAATGAATTTCTGAAATTTGTTATTAAAGAAAATCCTAAAAGAGCCCTATTAAAGCCAAACAGAGATAAATATTCAAAATTTGGACTTGAAAATTTTATGGGATAAACTAGAGGCCAAGAAATATTGTTGAGAATTTTTACAAAATTTTAGCAACAGTGCTTCAAGCCTTAAGCAAATATTTGAATTTCTGGAATTATTTTAATTGAAAAATGAATTTTAAATCTTGTTGGGGCGAAACCCTAAATCTCCCTCCGAAGGCCTTTCGGCCCAGCCCATTTCCGCCCCTCTCACTGACAGGCGGGGCCAGCCTGTCGGCGCCGACTCCCTCTCTCTCTTCTCTCCCGCGCCTTAACCGGCCCCACCTGTCAGGCCCTTCTTCTTCCTTGGAAGGGGATCTCTCCCCTTCCTTTCTTAGCCGGCGCCCCCTCTGCCATTTGTCGTCACCAGCCGACCCCGTGCCAAATCAAGCCCCGGATCTTGGCTGCCCTCTCCACGGCGATCACCTTCCCCCATTTCTCACGCGCTTTCCGTCGTTTATGGCAAGAACCCGAGCACAAGGAAAGCTCACCGGAGCATGCTGGATTTCCCTCGGATCCCCTCCGATCTCCTGCCGTTCCTCGCCGCCGGTGACCCCTATAAAAGCCCTCGGCCTCACCGCTCTCCGCCCACACCTCCAGAGTCCTAAACATCGCAGTCCCGAGCCGCTGCCACCCTTTTCTAGGGTTTTCCCCCTGTTTCTCTCCGGTCGTCCTTCGCCGGCGCTCCGGGCCACCGTCGCCCTCGCCGTCACCTCCGCCGGGACCGTCGTCGCGCCCTCTGCCTCGGCATCGCCTCCTCTGGGCCGGATAACCGCCGGATCTCGCCGCCGCCGTCGACCCCGAAGAGCACCGCCGGCCCCTTCTCATCGCTGGTCGCCGTCAATCGCCCTTCGCCGTCAACGCCGGTACCTACGTGCTCCCCATCCTCCCCTCTATCCATTTTTGCCGGAAAATATGGCCTTAAGCCTTCGCCGCCGACGGCCATCGCTCGCCGCCGCTCGGCCGGAGCCGGAGACGAAGGCCTCAGCCTTCCCCGTGCCGCGCGCGTGCCGGACGGCGTCTGAACCGTGCGATCATGGACGGAGGGCACATATTAAAACCCCATGGGATTTAACGTGAGCCCTCAGATCTCGCCCAAGCGGTATCAGTGGATCCTGGCCGTCGGATCCCACTTACATCCCCACGCGCACTGTGGCCGTTGGATCTTGATCCAACCGCTGCCACGTGCCCGGCTCACGTGCGCAGTCTTCGGTTCACGGTGAACCCAGTTCACCGTGGACCAGAGACTAATTTCTGTTTAAAATAAAATTCAGAAAAATAGTTTAAACTTCCAAAATTCATATCTTGCTCAAATTAACTCCAAATTTCACCATTTTGATTCTGGAAAATTTGTCTTTTCATCCTCTACACTTTTATGCAATAAAAACAATATGTTTATTTGGCACATAATAACCTTATTAAATAATAAAGAAAATTCCCCTTAGGGTTTAATTAACACTTTAAATAAATAATTCAGAAGAAATCCTAAAAATTTATAAATTAATTCCAGAGGATACAATGGCTCCATTTCATTGTTATTAATACAATAAAAATGGAATGACCGTGTTGTCCATGACATTTTATTAAATAACATCCCTAAGACCCCTTAGGATTTGATTAATATTCCAATTAAATCATACAGAAAAAACTCTTAGAAATTTATAGGATCTATTAACTCCAGTACATTGTTTGTAAACCAATAAAGAAGTAACAATTCATTTTTGCCCATTATAAGTCATTAAATAAACATCCCCTAGGCCCATTTAATAATTAACTCATATAATAGAAATATAACACTTTACAAAAATATCATGAAATTTAGATAATAAATCCAAAGGACTTAATGACTTGATTCCACTGTTTAAATGCAATAAAAATAACATGTTCACTTAGCCCACTTTAATCTATTAATTAATATTGCAAAAGCCCTTGTAGGATAATTAAGTAATTCATAAACTAGAAGTTAAACACTTTATAAAATATCATGACAACTTGTATAATAACTTTAGAGAACCTAACAACTTGAGTTTACTATTTTTACCATAAAAATAGAATATTCATTTTTACCCACTTTGTTCCATTAAAGGATATTGTAAATGCCCTTTTAGGACATTTAATTAAGGCATTTAAGAAAAAGTCAACCCTTTATGAAACTATCCTAAAACTTATATAACAAACTTCAGAAGATCTAAATAACCTAATGTCACTATATTAATGCCATAAAAACATTAAGGTCATTTTATAACTTTTTACTTCAACTTTAAGAAGGGGAAAAATAAAAACCCCCTTAGGAAAAATAATCACATCAAGTTATAAAATTAAGGAATCTCATTAAAAATTAATCTTAAATGTTTAAGTAACAAATCCCTAAAAGTTAAGACTCTATCTACTATGCTTTATCCAACATAAACATGTATGTTAGTATGATTGATTTGGATTGTTTATTGAATGCTTTATTTACTTTTCCGTATCGAGAAGATTACAACGTCGTCGAAGATCCGGAGTTCTAACCCGAGGTTCCACCTTCACCATTCACGGATCAAGGCAAGTCATCGACCACCTCTGTGGAAACAGTTGATCATAATTGAGCCCATGTTTCAATAAATTATCGCTATAACCCATAGGTTAATATTGCATTAGTCAAATATTCAAGCCTTACACTTATATTTATTAGATCCCCGTCCTTGTGTGCAAACCCAAGCCATGCTTATTGAGCCTTAACTCCTTGTCACTCTACTATAAAAATATTAGCTAGTGCCCAATGTACCGGCACACCTGCTATAGGTTAAAAAAAGAACGAGTCGTAGATAGCTGGATTTCTGTATATGAATTTCCCTGTTATTCTCGTCTCTGGACTCTGTTGGAGTTGGCTAGGTTATAAGTATGGTGGGTTCCGGGTGCAAGCTCGGGCACTGGTTTGTCGCACCCGGGCACTATAAGGACCGGTCTGCGGGATCTGTTGCAAAGCACTTCCGTACCAACCACAAGTCTAATGGGTAAGTCCTAACTGGAAGTATGGAATACTCCGGCTTGATGCACCATAGTGGAGGGGGCAAGGGGCTAGCCTGCGGGCGACTTGTACCAAAGGAGGCTCAAGGGGGGGTATGGTGGGGCACCGACGCGTCGGGACACCATATGAAACCTATAAGAGGGTGCTGTTGAGTCGGGGAGGACCATATGGAAGGTTTTGGCACGAGTTCCCGTGAAATGGGTCATCTCGTTACACTTTGATGTAAGTGATGAGTGCGTGCCTTGTGGGTACAGTGGTACATCTCTGATCAGAGTAAATTCAATCTTTTCGAAAAGCCGAGCCCACGGTCAAGGGCGGGTTGTGTGACTACTCGCAGTTAGTTTACAATTGTTTGAAGGTTTGAGTTATTCATGGCATGTAAGGACTGTTGTGCGAGGAGGTGAAACGTACTCCTCGAGTTAGAAGATGATGATGCATACACATGTTTACTTTTCAGTACTAATAAATTGATCACACTTAATGCTTTACAATTATGCTGCTTCCGCAAAACTAGCCACTTTCTCCCTTGTTATTTACCTTGCATTATAATTGCATTCGGTGGCTTGCTGAGTACATCTGTACTCACCCCGTTGACTTACAACATCAGAGCCCGTCTACTACGAGGAGGATGCAGGTCTGGAGTAGCGACCCAGTCAAGGCGAGACTGGAAGGAGGCGTTCATCTAGGACCCTTATTTATTAGTTTCTCTTCACCTTTATTCACTTTGTATTAATGCGGTCTACGAACCGTGAATGATTGCCCGTATTGTACGTGGTCGCATGATGAACGTCTTGTTTTATTGATTTTCTATGGAATTTCAATAAAGTCCTGATTTATTAAATCGGGGCGCGACACCGCGGTAGACGACCGCCAAGCTTCGTCTTGGCTTCCTTTGCTGGCTCCATTCCTGGAGCGCCGGTTAGGCCTCTGAGCGCTCCTGGAGCCCGTGGCAGAGAAGAGCCAGGACATCGCCAATTCGGACCTGGTCCTCTGCTTTGAGCGAAGCTAGGGCTCCGGCGCTCGACATGGCCCTCGAAAGGGCTGCCCTTTAGGTAAAAACACCATAGCTACTTCGAATTAGTGGTTATAAACACTTTGGTACTTACTTGTTCTTTTTCCTTTGCAGCAATTCGTCCTTGCTAGAGCGACAGTGACTTCCAATGAGGTCGAAACTAATTGACTCAAAAGGAAGGTTATCACCCTCCAAACCGCCCTCAAGGACTCCAACGAAAGATCTCTTAGGTTGGAGGAGGAAGCCCTAGCGGAACTGAGGGCTAGGGCTACGGCCGACGAAGCTCTCCGAACGGCGAGGCAAGACAACGACGTGCTCCGTACTTCGGCCCAAGAGGTTGAAGCCGAGCGCGTAGTTCTTCGGGCGGAGGTTTAAAGGCTCCGTCAATCGGCGGCCACTTTGAGTGCCCAGTTGGTGGAGCTTCAAGGAGCTCTTAACCAAGTGATGGCCCAGAAGAGTTCCTTACTGCTCTAGGTGGCCGAGGTGTCTGCTACTGCTGCAGGGCTGGAGGCAACGGAGAAGAAGAACGCTAGTGCGGCAGAACGTACCTTGGACGCCCTTCAGGGTACCTTGGAATATTTCGGCACTATGTGCCCTTCGTCTTCTGCGGCGGCCAGTGAAACCCTCGATCAGAAGCTGAAGAGGATCCAAGTGGCAGCGTCGTTGATGATGAACTCCGGCCTCCGGTACGGAGAGATCTCCAGGCAGTGTGCCAGCATCGGAGTTCTTCGTCACCTCGAGTCCCTTCAGATCACCCTCAATTCAGTCGGGGGTTCGATCCCTGGAAGCTTCGCCTCCAAAGACCTGCTGCACCCTTCTTCAGACGTAGCCTTGGCCTGGGAAGCCTTCCGGTCAACTTGGAAGTCGGACCATAAGCTACGGCCAAAGTTTGGATTGATGAGGCCCGACGGCAGAAGCAGGCACAAACAAGGCCACCACTTCCTGCGTCGCCAGCTCCAGCAATCCCTGCTCCGCCAACCGACCATAGGTCTAGCTCTTAGGGCCATCATGTACGCAAACTGTTGTAAAGCCCCTTTAATCAATGAAAAAGTTATAATCGAGAAGCTCGTTTGGGTGTTCTGCTTTCTTTTTTAGGTTTTGTCGCGCCCTTCGAACCCTGACCTCGAAATACTGGAGTTTACCGAAGGGCTCCGGAAGGAGTGGACAATCCTCGAGAGCTTAAGGCCTTACCGCCGCTCTCGCTTCTCTGTTCCTCATGGAGACAAGGGAGAGATACCTCTTGAAGTTTTTCAAGAGGTCTTAGCTTATATCAAGGAAGAAGAGAAAGAGAAGGCATCCTCGTCTTCGGAGCATATGAATTGGTCCGACTCGGAGCACCAGGCCGAAGACCCTTCGGAGACTAACTCCGAAAGGCTCCTAACCTAGGCCGAGCTTCAAGAAAAGCAAAAGAAGTTACGCGCCTCTAAGAAGAAGAGGAGCGCTCGAACGAAAAGGACCAAACCAGCGGCTTCGAGCTCCGAAGGACAGAGTAGCCGGAGGGGTAGCTCCAGATGCCGACAAGGTCTTCGATTTTTCCTAGGCTTGGATCAAAACTTTCTTAATGTAAAAGTACGATGACTTAATGTGAAATTCTTCGAAAGTATCTTGTGTGCTTCCTACTCTCCTGCCCCTCCTTGTGGGTGGTGGATCCCTTATTGTGCAAATTGGTTCGCCGGACACAATGATGTGTCGAACAACCTGATGCTTCGATCATATGTAACATTCGTACTTTACCTTTAGGACTGTTTGATTCCCTTCTTTTTCTTTTTGTTTTTTTTGAAGTGCCTCATTGCCCGGGGCTTCGAAACATTATTACTTGGTCACCTTTGACTCTTTTACAGATTACTCGTGGCCGGAGATCTGTTTAATTTTTAAAGTCCTCGGACTCTTCTACGGATCCTAACAAGCCGGAGCCTGGAATCTGTAGGGTGGCCACCTTCGGCTCTTTTACAGATACTTCGTGCCCGGAGGCCGGAAATCTGTTTCTTTTTAAAGTCCTTAGACTCTTCTACGGATCCTAACAAGGCGGAGCCTGGAATCCGTAGGGTGGCCACCTTCGGCTCTTTTACAGATACTTCGTACCCGGAGGCCAGAAATCTGTTTCTTTTTAAAGTCCTTAGACCCTTCTACGGATCCTAACAAGCCGGAGCCTAGAATCCGTTGGGTGGCCACCTTCGGCTCTTTTACAGATACTTCATACCCGGAGGCCGGAAATCTGTTTTTTTTAAAGTCCTTAGACTCTTCTACGGAACCTAACAAGCCGGAGCCTGGAATTCGTAGGGTGGCCACCTTCGGCTCTTTTACAGATACTTCGTACCCAGAGGCCGGAAATCTGTTTCTTTTTTAAAGTCCTTAGACTCTTCTACGGATCCTAACAAGCCAGAGCCTGGAATCCGTAGGGTGGTAGCAGAGCCCCTGAACCGATGGTTCACAGGCTGCTGCCCGGGTCTTGGGAAAGATGCTTAACTCTGCAAGCATCTCCGTCCTCCTGATGCGTCCATCAGGAGTAAGGGATATTCGAAGAGCAAACAAAATTCGACCCTTCACTTTATTTAGAAAAAGGAAAGTTTTTACAAGTGATTACAAGGAGCCCCTAAGCGTAATAACGCTTAAGGTGCTCCGCATGCCATGCATGCTTCAACTCTTCCCCTTCTAAATTAGCTAATTTAAACGATCCGGGGCGTCCTGAGCGTAAGATAACATATGGTCCTTCCCATTTGTTTCCTAGCTTCCCCGGAGCTATTAAACTTCGCAAAACTAGATGACCAGGCTTAAGCTCATTTAGCTTTCTCTTCGGGTCATACCATGTCTTTGTTTGGTCTTGGTACTTGGTCAGATTGGCGACAGCTCGAAGCCTTGTTTCTTCTGACAAGTCCAGCGAAGTGTTCCTTTCGTCTTCATCTCCGGGCTGAACTACACGAAGGGATCCACCTCTGAGCTCCGTAGGAGTCATGGCCTCATCTCCGAATAGTTGTCTAAATGGGGTAAAACCTATGGACCTGGTCTAAGTGGTTCGAATGGACCACAAGATTTTAGGGAGCTCTTCGACCCACAGCCCCTTGGCTAAGCCAACGATTCGCCGATTTAGACCGGAGAGGATGTTCCCGTTGGCTCGTTCAACGGCTCCGTTGGATTGTGGATGGCGTACCGCAACGAAGCACAACTTAATGCCCAGTTCTTCACAAAATGCTTGGAATGTGTCAGCTTCGAACTGGGTTCCATTATCCACTGTCAACTCCCTTGGCACTCCGAACCTGCATATAATGTTCTGCCAGAAAAATTTTTGCACCTTCCTCGAGGTGATAGCAGTCAATGGCTCCGCTTCAACCCACTTTGAAAAATATTCGATTGCTACTACCGCAAACTTCAAGCCGCCTTTTGCCATTGGAAAAGGGCCTATGAGGTCCATGCCCCACCGAGCCATTGGCCATACCGGGGCAATAACTTGAAGTTGAACTGGTGGATGGTGGCTTCGTCTGCCCATCCATTAGCAGCCCTGGCATTTCTTAACAACTCCTATGCATCTCTCACAATTGTTGGCCAGTAAAGCCCTTGCCGAAGTGTTTTGCCTGCTAGAGATCGAGGGGCCAGATGACTTCCGCACAAACCTTTGTGAATCTCCCGAAGTATGTCTTGACCTTCGGGTTGGGAGATGCATCGGAGTAGAGGGGAACACACGCCAGCTTTGTATAATACTCCGTTGAAAAGCTTGTAATTTTGGGCTCTTGCTTGCAATCTTCGGGCATCCGGACCTTCTGAAGAATCTATGCTACCTTGCAATACGTTCATAATCGGAGCCCGCCAATCTGCAGCCAGAATGCACAGTATTTCTGCAAAGGGTAACTGACTAGCTGCGGGCTTCATTAGTTCTTCGTAGAAAGCACCCTCCGGGAGGTCCACCGCTCCAGCTGCAGCTTTTGCTAGAATATCTGCGAGTTGATTATCTACCTGAGGGATGCTCCGAACAGAGAATCCTTTGAATGCTGCTTCAGCCTTGCTGATTTCTTCAGGGTATTGCGCTAGATGCGGGTTCTTTGCTTGAAAGATCTTATCAACATGCCCTGCGATGACTTGGGAATCTTTCTTAATTATTATCCTGGCAGCTCCAAGTGCCTTTGCCTTTCGGAGGCCTAGCAGGACCCCTTCGTATTCTGCAATGTTATTGGTGGTTTTAAAGTTGAGCCTCGCAGAATACATGGCCTTCTGCCCTGATGGTGATATGATGACTGCCCCAGCTCCGACACCAGATGCCTGATAAGCTCCGTCAGAAAATATTGTCCATAAGCCTTCGGAGGGTTCTTCCGGAGCCCAAACTGCAGATGGAGTCCACTCTGCTACGAAGTCAGCTATGATTTGGGATTTAATAGCTGTTCTCGCTGTGAAGGAGATTCCAAAGGGAGCTAGCTCGACAGCCCATTTTCCAATCCTACCTGTAGGGTCTTTGCTTCGGAACATATCCCCAAGAGGATACGAGGTAGGAACGATTAGGTTATGCGCCAAAAAATAATGCCTTAGCTTTCGCGAGGCCATTACCAGGGCATAAGAAAATTTCTCGAGCTCGAAGTATCTTATCTTAGCTCCAGGCAAAGCCTCTGACACAAAATAAACTAGGTTCTGCACCAGCTTTCCCCTACGCTCAACTTCCCAGACCAACACTGCACTTACTGCGGAGTCTGTTGCTGCAAGATAAAGGAGTAGTGTTTCTTCTGGAAGGGGCACAGTAAGTGTTGACAAGCTTCCGAGGTATGCTTTTATGTCATCAAAGCTTTTCTGGCACTCCGGTGTCCAACTGAAGCTCTCGGACCCCTTTAGGGCTTTGAAAATTGGGAGGCTTTGCTCTGCTAACCTGGTCAGGAATCTACTAAGGGTTGCGAGCCTTCCTGCTAGCTTCTGGACCAGCTTCAAATTCCCTGGCGGAGCCATTCTTTGTAGTGCACTTATTTGCGTTGGGCTAGCTTCGATTCCTCTGCTCGAAACTAAGTACCCTAGCAGTTTCCCTGCTTGTGCTCCGAATATACATTTTTCTTGGTTGAGGCGTACTCCACAAGCTCGGAGGCTCTCAAATGTTTCAGCTAGGTCTAAGCTATGTTTGTGCTTTTGAGCACTTTTTATTACAATATCATCCATGTAGGCTTCGACATTCCGGCCTATTTGATGACCTAGAGCCTTAGCTATTAAACGTGAAAAGGTGGCTCCGGCATTCCGAAGGCCAAAAGGCATTCTTACATAGCAAAATACTCCGGAAGGAGTTATGAAGCTTGTCTTGGCTTCGTCTTCGCGTTTCAGCCAGACTTGATGATACCCGGAATAAGCGTCGAGGAAACTTAGCAATTCGTAGCCGGCTATGGAATCCACCAATTGGTCTATTCGGGGCATCGGGTAGGGGTCTCGCTGGCATGCTTTATTTACTGAAGTAAAGTCAATACACATGCGCCATTTGTTCGAGTCCTTCTTCCTTACAAAAACAGGGTTAGCCAACCACTCGGTATGGGCTACCTCCCTGATGATGCCAACCCTTAACAATTTCTCTACCTCGGCTTTGGCGAGGCTTGCTCTTTCTGCAGACAGCTTGCGAAGCCCCTGACGCACTGGCCTAGCCTTCGGGTTGACGAGCAGGCTACGCTCGATTATGCTTCGATCAACCCCGGTGATGTCTTCGTCGGTCCAGGCAAAGACGTCTAGATTTTGCTTGACGACTTCTTCCAATGAGGCAGCTATCTCCGGGGATAGCCCTTTGCCAAACTGCACTGGATATTCTTTGCCATCTTTTGAAATTATCCTTGTCTCGACATCACCTTCCGGGCTTGGCTTGAGAGAGAGCCCCTTTGAAGGATTCGAGGCCTCTGGCACCTCTTCGGTGCGTTCCACCACGTTATGCACTTGCCGGGGCTCTAGCGGCTGTCCATGCCCATACTCCGTTCTCCGGGCTATATCTTGGTCTCCTGAAATAGTAAGCACTCCACCTTGCATGGGCATTTTGAGACAAAGATAATTGTGGTGTGCTATAGCTCCGAACTGGTTCAGCATCCCTCGGCCGAAGATTGCATTGTAAGCACAGGGGGCGTCGACGACATTGAAGATCACCTCTTCTACCCTGGCCAGAGGCCCCTCTCCGAAGGCAACATCGAGAGGCGGTCCTGAGAACCCTTGAAGTGGCCGGGCCACTGGAAGTAGATGCTTCCGGGAGATGCACATTTGATCGAAGGCCTGGACGAAAAGTATGTCTGCGGAGCTCCCGCCGTGCACCAGGATCCTTCGGACTTCCACCCCTGCTATGTCTGCAGAAATGACCAAGGGGTCAGCGTGGGGGAACTTTATCCCCGTGGCATCATTGGCAGTAAACGAGATGGGCACATGAGACCATTCTGGCATCCCTTCTGCGGAACTCGAAGTCCCAATGTGCCCAACTTTGCGGACGTACTCACGCCGCTGCCTTTTGGACATGTTCCCGAGGGTCCCCCCTCCGGAGATGGGCAGGACCACTCGCATGCCGCGGTCTTGTGGGTCTTCCTGCTTCGGTGGTGGCATAATGTTGGCCACCGGTAGCCGCATGGGGGCTTCAAGGACACCAGCTCGGGCCACGATTTGCATAGGCTCCGACCGTGTCGCTGGAGGGGTTCGGTCTGATGTACCCCGCCCCGTACTTCGTCCTAGGTATTCACCCCGAAGGGTTAACACCGACTTGCAGTTCTTCATGTCATGGCTTCTATTATCACCATGCACACAGTAGAAAAACTCTGGCGCCTGCCAGGCGCTCTCTCTTGAGGCTTCGGTGCTCCAGCCTTGAAGTTCTACGCCTGCTGGAAATTGGCAGGTGTCTTCGTGACGGAAGGTGCAATGTTTAGCACCTCCAAATGGAAATGCTTCTTCCCTCGCCTGTGCTCGCTGAAGCGGTTATCTTGAGGGGGTTGCAGAGGAGCCTAGGCTTCAGGCTCCGCCTTGACTTCTCGGGGGGTAGGCGGGGGTGCTCCGGCTCGCCGAAGATAGCCTTCCTCCGCCTTGGCATACTGTTCGAAGTATGCCATCAGCTGCGCCACAGACGTCACCGGCTTCCGATGGAGTTTGCTGAGGAGGTCGGGGTTTAACACCCCTTCGCGGGCGGCGTCGACTACCGAAGAGGTAGACAGGCCCTTAATCTGTGATTTGGTGTGGGCGAAGCGCGGTGAAGTACTCCCGGAGTGTTTCTCCCGCCCGCTGTTTCACCTGGAACAAACTCCTTGTGGACATCGGGGCCACGAAGGTACCCTGGAAGTTGCTCACAAACTTCTTCTTCAGCTGTTCCCAGGATCTGATCGATCCTGGCTTCAGGGACCAGAACCATCGGAGCGCCACGCCTTCGAGAGCGAGGGGGAAACACTTTGCCATAGTGTTTCGCACCCCTCCACTTGCTTCTATTGCCAGGGCATATGAGCGGGCGAACTCTCTAGGGTCTAACCCGCCGGAGTATTTGTGCAACTTAGAGGCCTTGAATCTGGGATCGAAGGGCACTCTTTGCAAGTCAGAATGTAGCGGAGACTCATCATCGAAAGATGCGTTCTCAGCCTCCTCCCGGACTTGGGCAGCTTCTGGGAGATTGCGAGCACCACCATCTTGCCTCCACCTGGCCACTTCCTCCTGAAGCCTTGCTAGTTGAGTAGCCTCGGTTCCAGGAAGGTCTTCATCTTCGTCAGAGGGCGGCTCTGGGTCTTGGGAGCTGACGTAATCAGTCTGAAGCACCGTAGGAGGAACTCGGGGACCCCTGGGCACTCGACGCCTAGCGGCATCTTCGGGAATCGCCGGAGTGGTTGAGGGCCCAGCTCCTGTGGTCTGAGGGGACCTTCGGAGAGGACCCGAAGTTTGGCTTCGCTTCGGAGGCATAGCTAGTCATGGAGAGGTCTGAAGACCGAGGACTTCGATTGACTTGGGAAGGCGAGCGAGGGCCCTCGGGCTGCACTAAGAAGCCCCTTACCGAAGGGTGCGTGGAATCTTGAGACTCCGAGGCTCCCTCCGTAAGTGCTCTTCGAAGTGCAGTCAGCGGTAGAGAACAAGCTTCTAGAACTTGGTTCCCCACGGACGGCGCCAACTGTTGGCATAAAAAGTTTACGCTAACAGGTTCTCTGAGATCAAGAACGAACAAACAGAGAGTTTGTGTTTGAGAACTGTCTCAAGCCTCCGAGTTGGATAACAGCTCGAGTAGTTCGAATATGTGTATTGAATAGCTTCGTATCCGATCCTTGTTACAGGGTAGAGAGGGGGTATTTATAGGCAAAAATGTCTAAGGAAAAGATCTAACTACCCCTATATTACAACCGACATTGTGGAAACTATTCGGTACCCGGAGCAAGGTTAAAAGGGTAAAGTTCTCCGAGGCAGATGGATAAGCCAAACATCTTATCAATCTTGTCGCTCTGATTCGGAGCCTTCATATCTTACGGAGGGCTTCTCAAGACTTTGTATCGAGGCACCCTTCGGCTCGATGCCTCCACCTTCGAACAAGAGCCCACCAGCTCCGAAGCTTAGGGAACCTTCGAGTTATTAATCTCTAAGTCCTGAAAGTGAAGCAATTTCCCTCAACAGTAGGTAGTGCCTCAATTTGGTGCATGAGAAGTATAGGCATAAACAGAGCTTTTCCACTATAGGGTATCGGGTTTCAACGTCCAGTAGTCTTCTACTGAGATAGAAAATTACCCTTTCCTTTTTATCAATCTCCTGTACTAGGACCGATATGATAACTTGATTATTGGTTGACATATATAACGTGAATGTAATTCCTTTCTATGGTGGCATCAGCACTAGTGGTGAGGCTAAGTATTCTTTAATTTAGTCAAACAACTTTTGTTGCTTTTCTCCTCATATGAATTCCTAGTCAGGCTTCAACTTCAATAGTGGAGAGAACGACTCTATTTTTCTTGAAAGATCAAGTATGAATCTCCTAAGAAAATTTATCATCCTGATCAATGACTGCAACTTGGTTTTATCGGCATGGGTTTGGGTGTTCTTGATTGCTTCAATACCGTGCTGGCTTATCTCAATCCCTCTTTCATGCACAATAAAGCCCATAAACTTCACCGTTGATATACCAAAGGCACACTTCTCGGGATTCATTTTTAGTGCATACTTCCTGGCTCTCTCTATAACTTGACATAGATCGGCCACGTGGTCTTGAGTGCTGCTTGATTTTACCACGAAGCCATCTATATATATTTCCACCAATAGGCCGATCAAGTCATTGAAGATATAGTTCATGGCCATCTGGTAAATTGCTCCGGTATTTTTCAAGCCAAAGGTCATCACCACCCACTCATAAAGTCCGATAGCGCCTAGGCACCGGAAAGCCGTCTTGTGGATGTCTTCGTCAACCATGAAAATCTGGTTGTAACCTACATTCCCATCCATGAAGTTGATTATCTTGTGACCCGATGCGGCATCCACCAGCAAATCCGCAATCAGCATTGGGTATTCGTCTTTCGGGGTTGCTTTATTCAGATCTCTGAAGTCAACACATATTCTAAGACTCCCATTTTTCTTCCATATTGGTACAATATTGGATACTCACTCTGTGTATCAGCATGATCTTATGAATCCTGCATCATATAATCTTGTTACCTCGGACTTGATATCTGGATATATTTCCGCCTTGAACCGCTGAGGTGACTGCTTGAATGGTCGATACCCTTGTCTTATTGGAAGCCGATGTTCTACGATCGATTGACTTAGGCCTAGCATTTCTTGAATTACCCATGCGAAGCAATCCCAATATTCTCATAGTAATGCAATTAATTCATTCTTTATTTCATCAAGAAGTTGAGCACTTACAAAGGTTGGCCACGGTTTATAACTAGGTCCAATGTCTACCTCATGTAACTCATCGATTACGGCGAAGCCTTGACCGAGTTTACCTTCTACTTCGTCCATGTCACCTTCAAAGGGTAACCTTGGGCTATTCATTGTAGAGTGGTTTGATTATGTCATTTGATACTTCAAGAAAGTCACCATCCCAAGCCTTACCGGACAGGCAGACAACATCTTCCATCTCCCATACTAATAAATCGGTTATAGCCATGTTAACCGATTTATCGACAGGGATGATTTCTACTTGATCGCTGACCCACTGCATGAGGATCTGATGCATTGTTGATGGACACAAAAATTCGCATGAATCCAATTACGCCCCAGAAACATACTGTAGGATCATTTCCCTTCTATGACGAAGAAGGTAGTCGGCACGGTCTTGCTCCCAATTGTCAACTCTATATTTAGCATCCCGATCGTTTTGATGAATATCGTTGAAGTCCCTCAATACCGTATTTGTTTTGATGAGGTCCTCCGTCCATTTCCACAACATTCGGAAGGTGGCATATGGCATTGTTGGCGTAAAAGATTACGCTAACAGGTTTCTGTAGATTAGAAACTAACCAAACGAAGTGTTTGCGAAGGGAACTGTTCTAATCCTCCGAAAGGATAATAACTTAGAATAGTTCGAATGTGTGTATTGAATAACTTGTATTCGGTCCCTATTACAGGGTGAAATGGGGGTATTTATAGGCCCAAATATTAAGGAAAAGACCTATTTACCCCTCTATTACAACCGACATAGTGGAAACTATTCGGTACCCTTGATACGGCTAAAATGGTAAAAGACTAATCTAATAATATAAAAGATAAATCTTCCATCTTAGCTGGCAATAAAGATCTTGAAAAGCTTTAGTGCGAAGATATACTCCGAACCAATGCCTATCTTCGTACTTCGAACTTGACTCAGGGTATCTTCGAAGATGGACGTCTGGAAACCTTCGAATCCATTATCTACTTTGTGCTGTTACGGCAATAACCCCGAAGATGGGATATTTTCCCCCAACAGTAGCCCCTCGAATACGCTTCTCCGTTTAACCTGTAATGTTAGGAGAGCAGTATACGGAAGGAAAAAATAACCAGGCATAGGGGTTATTAGATTTTAATTCATCTCCTAAATGTGCGAAGATATAAAACTCCGAATCAGTCTTAAAACAATTACTTTCGAACTATCTTAGAACCGACTCAGGAAGTTCGAGAGTCTTTTAGACTTAGAAGAAATAGCCGTTAGCTTTCTTCTTCTAACGGGAAACCATAGAATGCGTTAATTTCGGAGAAAAGTAACGGGCAGGAATGCGAAACGGCATGGACTAACGGTAAAATGTAAAGTCTACGCTATAAATAGAGGGCCTAGAACATTCCTGCTTACCTTTCCACTGCTTTCTTGCAAACAAACGCCTTCTGAGCCTTTGAGTCCTTTGAGCCCTAGCCTTCATTTTTCTCCCAAAGAACTCAGTAACTGCAATGGCGAAAACCAAGAGTTCTGGAGCCCCTCGGCCTTGGCTCGGTAGTAGGCGGCTGCAGCAGCAGTGGCTGCGGCGTTGGCGACGGCGCCTCCAACACCCGCAACGACATCCATGGCGGCAGGAGGGAGAAATCCCCAAAATGTTGATGATCAAGGTCTCTGCCCGCCATCAACGAAGTACTTGGACCAATCCTTTCAACTGGGACCTTCTACCTGCAAGAGGGAGTCACTGGCAATCGCAGTAGAAGGGAGGATTAGCACCAGAGTTATGATCTGCAAGCCTGGAAAGAACTCATCCCGTCGCCAAGGCCCGGAGAAGTGGTCGTCTTCGAAGCCTTCTTCGAAGCCGGCTTAGGCCTTCCATCAGTGGACTTCTTGGCGGAGGTACTTGATTTATTTCACATCACCCTTCCTCAACTGTCTCCGAACGCAGTGGCTCGTTTGGCTATCTTCGAATGGGCGTTGAGAGCCGAAGGCTGTGAGGGGAGGGCAGAGATCTTCGCTGCGCTACACAGAGCTTCATGCCAGCCAAAAACCTTCGTAGGCCCCGGAGGTGAAAACTAGTAGTAGCCTTCGAAAGTATAACTTCAGGCTTCGAGATGAATACGCCCTTCAATTTCCTGCTAAGGCCATCAATGCAAGATGGTATACCGACTGGGTCATGAGGTGGTTTTATGCCGAAGTTGGGCGAGCAATCCTCTGGCCGAACCTCTGAAAGAAATCCAATTCTGGAAGGAAGCCCTAGTGCATCCCGACCAAGGTCAGCTCGAAGCTCGCCTCAGCCTACTTCAAAAGATCAGTCGGAGGTTGAGCATGCGAGACTTAGCGAAGAATTCCTTGGGCTACAAATCTCTCCGCTTATGGCCAACTGGCCTATCATCTTCGAAGAGGATTCGGAAGGCGATCTCCGAAAGATCACTTCGACTTCAAGCCCTGCAGGTAACTTCGAAGACAACATGTATTATGCATATTCATTCGAAGAAAAAACAAACTTGATTCATTTTTTAGCTTCTTCAGCCCCTATTACTTCGGAGCAAATCGTAAGGGCTTCGGAGAAGATTTTGGGCGCTCCAACTCCGACGAAAAAGAATGGAGAATCAAGCTGGTCGGGAGTGGGAGAGATTTAACAGAGTGTGGGGAATGCTGGAAATCGTTCCGCCCCCTTTGATGGATTGGGTGCCTTCGGAGAAAGGACCCAAAAAGAGGAAAGCCGAAGCTGGGACTTTGAGCTCTACCAAGACTCCGGTGAAGAAGGTGGCTCGGAAGCCAAACAATCCTGCACCTTCGAATCCTGCACCTTCGAGCTCAAGGGCTTCAGTCTCTGACTCCCAAGAGGACGAAGGGAAGTTGCTTGTACGTCTGATAGACGAAGATGAAACTCAAAGGACTGCACAAGCCGAAGTACCTGTGAACGTGCCGGAGTCTCAAGATAACCTTGAACAACCAAGGACTTCGGCAGTTCGAGAAGATATATCTCAGGACGAAGTTCCTGTGAATGAGAGTGGGGTTGAAGTTACTATGGCTTCGATTCCTGAAGAGGCAACAAGGACTGCTCAGGACGATGCTCCTCCTGCAGTCGAAGACTTAACGGCTGATTCGGACGAAGATCTCGCCTTCGATCCGCCGAACAGTCCGATGATTGCCCCTCTCCAAATGTCAAAGGTAGACTTCGAAACAATTCTTTCATGTTTATTTTCTGTATTTATACAATGTATAATACTCTTTTTTTTACAGAGTCCACTCCTATGGAAGAGGTCCGCCAGGAAGAAATAATTCCTGGACCTTCGACGACTTCGGAGCCAACCCAGAGAGCTACTCAAATGGGACCTGGAAGAGGAAAAAGGAATATAGAACCCTCCCTGCTGCGAGTTCCGGATCAACTCCGTCTGATTCAACAGCGAGAGCCAATCTTCCGAGGAGGGCGAGTCTCCAGAGGCTTCGAAGAACCACAAGCCAACGCTCCGGCCCTTCGCTGGACGAAGATGACCACGCAAGCAATAAGTATGCTCCCCCTGCTAGCTCCTTTCTTAGGGCAAACACCGGTCTTCGGACTTTGCTCGAACCTTGGAGCGAGCTAGTCGTGACATAGGGAGACCAACTAGTGGCCATTTTTGAGCACGGCGGATAGGACGGAGCTTAACCGCTGCTATAGAACGCGCAGCTTACAGGTCCGCAGCATCTACGAAAAACCTAGAATTCATTACGAATAACTATTTACTTTGGTTTTTCTTTTTGCAGCAACTGTCTTGGCCCGAGCTGCGAATATATCTAATGATGAAGAGATCGCTCGTCTTCGAGAGGAAATAACGTCCTTCAACGGAATCTTAGCATCTCCGAAAGCTGAGTGGTCCAAATGGATAATATAGTGTCAACGGAGCGTAGGGCCAAACAAGGTTGGCGGCTGCGAATAAAGAGCTCGAAGCAGAAAGAATTGTGCTTCTCTGAGCAGAAATTGAAAAATTGCGGGAGGAGCATGCTACTGCGGGTGACCGAGCTTGTCAGACTCCAAGAGGAAGCTAGCCAGCTGCTGAACCAAAAGAATATTTGACCACTGAAACGGCTAAACTTTCTGGGGTTCTTGGAGAAGTAACTTCGATGAAGGATGCGCTGAACGAAGATAAGCTGAAGTCCGAGAAGGTGGTTGTGGAAGTTATGAATCAGCTGCTAGGTGTCCTGGAGTACTTCGGTACTACTGGGACACTTCCTTCTGATGATAACATCACTCTTCTGCGCTGTTGAAAAGGATCAAGGAGTGGCAAAGCAGATGAAGACAGCGGGCATTAGATACAAAGAACTCTCCGGACAAGTGGCTGCTGTCGGCCTACTCACTACTACGAAGATCTAGGTCGATCAATAACTCCGGACGCAGGAGGGGGCCCAATTACCTTCGACGACGAGAGACTTCTGACTCCTTCCGAAGGTGTGGCTGCTGCCTGGCGAGCCTTCCAAACTTCATGGAGAGCCGAAGGTCGTTCCCGCGATCAAGGCTTGGATCGACGAAGGTCAACGCCAGAAGCAAGTTCGGACCCAAGCTTCAAGCAGTCAGCCTCCTCCAAACCCGCAGGTTAGAAATACCTTAGGATTTTTGGCTATGTAAAGATTTATGCTTATGAACATTTATCAATGAAAATTTGTTTATCATATTTTTAGAATTTACCTCATACGGAAGATATCGAAGTGTTAGACCTTAACGACGAACTTCGCTCATTATGACCACCTTCGATCTTCTAAAAGCTTATAAACGTCCTCGATTTTTAGTTCCTGGAGATAGCTCCGGTGTAATTGCGCCCGGAAGTAATCAAAGATATACTGTCTTATATTAAAGAGGAAGAAAAAGAGGTTAACTTGAACACTTCGTCTTCGAAGACGTTATATGGTCTGATTCGAAGTTCATATCTTCATGTATTTCGGAGATAAAACAAAAATTAATAACCCCTATGATTGGTTATCTTTTCTTTCCGTATACTGCTCTCCTAACGTTACAGGCTGAACGGAGAAGCGTATTCGAGGGGCTACTGTTGGGGGAAAATATCCCATCTTCGGGGTTATTGCAAAGCAACATGAAGACAGTCAACCAGTTCGAAGATAGTCCGAGGTCATCTTCGAAGGCAGCTTGGAACCTCGTCAGAGTCCGAAGACTGGCATTGGTTCGAAGTATATCTTCGAACCAAAGCCTTCCAGGATCTTTTCTGCCGTAAGATGGCAGACTATCTTCTATCCTATTAGATATCTGTTACCATTTTAGCCCCTATTAAGGAACCGAATAGTTTCCTTAATGTCGGTTGTAATAGAGGGATAATAGGTCTTTTCTTAATGTTTGGGCCTATAAAACCCCCCATTTCACCCTGTAATAGGGACCGATTACAAGTGAATCAATACACACTTTTCGAACTATTCTAAGTATTTATATCCTTTCGGAGGCTTAGAACAGTTTTGCTTCGCAAACACTTCGTTTGTTAGTTTCTTTTCTACAGAAACCTGTTAGGTAATCTTTACGGCCCAACAATACCGATTCAGCTTCATGACACTTCCCTCTCGGTCAACCCCGCGGTTCCAGTGCGTCCACTCGGAAGCTGGAAGTCTATGAGGGGAAAGGCATTATCTGGACCATATGCTTTATTAATTTAGAAGATGATTACAAGTGAATTACAAGGAGCCCTTATGCGAAGTATCGCTTTAGGTGCTCCGCATGCCAAGTATGTGCTAACTCTTCACCTTCTAAATTAGCTAACTTAACAAGAGCCAGGGCGTCCTGAACGAACAATTAGATATGGACCTTCCCATTTATTTCCTAACTTCCCTGGCGCTATAATGCTTCGTAGAACAAGATAACCCGGGTCTTAGTTCATGAGCTTAACCTTCGGTCGAACCAAGCCTTCATCTGCTGATGATACTTTAATAAACTTTGCCACAGCTCGAAGTCTTGTTTCTTCTGATAAATCTAGCGAAGCTTGTCTTTCTTCTTCAATCTCTGGTTCGGTGCTGCGAAACGATTCTCCTTTGAGCTCCGTTGGAGTCATAGCTCATCTCCGAATAGTAGTCTGAATGGATAAAACCTGTGGACCTTGTTTGCGTAGTCCGAATGGACCACAAATCTTCGGAAGCTCTTCGGTCCACAGTCCCTTTGCTAATCCTACTATCCTTCGATTTAGCCCTTGACAAAATATTTCCATTGGCTCTTTCTATGGCTCCATTAGACTGAGGATGCCTCACTGCAGCAAAACATAACTGAATGCCTAGATCTTCGCAAACTTCCTGAAAGGTTCAGCATCGAATTGTTTCCATTATCAACTGTAAGTTGTATAGGCACTCCGAACCGGCAAATGATGTTCTTCCAAAAGAATTTCTGTACATGGTTCGAAGTGATAGCGTGTAAGGGCTCTGCTTCCACCCACTTAGAAAAATATTCAATAGCTACCACTGCGAACTTCAGATTTCCCTTGGCTACTGGAAAGGGACCAATTAAATCCATACCCCATCTGGCCATAGGCCATACCGGAGCAATGACTTGAAGAGCTATTGGTGGGCGATGACTTCGTCGACCCATCCACTGACATCCTTGACAAGTGCGGACTAAGCTCTCCGCATCAGCTGTTATTGTAGGCAATAAAGCCCTGGCGAAGTGTTTTTCTCTGCCAAAGCTCGAGGGGCTAAATGGCTACCACAAAGGCCTTCATGAATTTCTCGAAGAATTTCTTGACCTTCAGCTTGAGATATACATCGGAGTAGAGGGGAACATACTGCGGCCTTGTATAAAATACCGTTGATTATTTGATAATTTCTAGCTCTAAGATTCAATCTTGACAGCTGTGGCTCTTCGGGCAAATTTGTTCCTCCCTGTAAAAGTTCCATGATCGAATTTTTCCAATCTGCACTAGGAATGCAAAGAATCTCTGCAGAGGGAATTTGGGCACCGAAGGTATACTGAGCTCCTCATAGAAAGCTTCTTCTGGTACATCCATAGCTCCGGCTGCAGCTTTTGCTAAGATGTCCGCTTGCACATTTTCTGCTCTAGGTATACTCGATGGATACCCTTGAAGTGTGCTTCTTTTTACGGATTTCTTCTAAGTACTTTGCAAGCTGTGGATGCCGAACCTGGAAACTTTTATCTACGTGCCCTTCTACTATCTGAGAATCTGTCTTAATAATAATTCTTGTAGCCCCTTGAGCACGTGCTTTTCGGAGTCCCAATAAAATCCCTTCATACTCCGCTAATTATTGGAAGACTTAAAGTTGAGTCTAGCGTAGTACATTGCTCTTCGCCCTGAAGGCGAAATTAATACTGCTCCATGCCTGCTCCGGATGCTTGGAAAGCCCCATCGGAATAAACAGTCCAAACTCCGTCACTTGACTTCTCCGTAACCAAAATTTGCAGGTGGAGTCCATTCTGCTACAAAATCTGCTAAGACTTGTGATTTGATTGCTGTCCTTGCCAGAAAAGATATGCCGAAGGGTGCTAGCTCAACTACCCACTTCCCAATTCTTCTAGTGGAATCCTTGCTTCGAAGCATATCTCCCAAATGATACGAAGTTGGTACAATCACATTGTGTGCCAAAAAATAATGTCTTAATTTCCTCGAAGCCATTATCAGAGCATAACGAACTTCTCGAGTTCGGAGTATCTTGTCTTCGCTCCTGATAATGCTTCGGATACAAAATAAACAGGATTTTGGACCAACTTCCCATTGAAATCCACTTCCCTGACAAGGACTACACTGACAGCAGAACCTGTAGCTGCAAGGTAAAGGAGTAGGGTTTCGTCCGCAGTAGGCACCGTGAGTGTAGCAAGATTACTGAGATACTCTTTAATCTTCGAAGCTTTTCTGACACTCCGGTGTCCATGCAAAATCTTCGGACCCTTTCAATGCTTTAAATATAGGCAAGCTTCTCTCCGCAGACCTTGATAAAACCTGCTAATGCTGCCAGACACCCAGTCAGCTTTTGCACTTGCTTTAAAATCTCCAGAGGAGCCATCTTTTGTAGCGCAGTTATTTGAGTAGGGCTAGCTTCAATCCCCTTGCTTGAAACTAAATACCCTAACAGCTTTCCAGCCTTAGCTCCGAAGATACATTTTTCGGGGTTAAGACGGATCCCA
>JAAALK010000903.1:0-23372 GCA_019279435.1 Zizania palustris | reverse complement strand
TGACTCCGTCGACCCATCCACTGACATCCTTGACAAGTGCGGACCAAGCTCTCCGCATCAGCTGTATTGTGGGCCAATAAGCCCCTGGCGAAGTGTTTTTCCTGCCAGAGCTCTAGGGGCTAAATGGCTTCCACAAAGGCCTTCGTGAATTTCTCAAAGAATTTCTTGACCTTCGGCTTGAGATATACATCGGAGTAAAGGGGAACATACTCCGGCCTTGTATAATATACCGTTGATTAACTGATAGTTTCTTGCTCTGAGCTTTAATCTTGACAATTGGGGCTCTTCGGGCAAATTTGTTCCTCCTTGCAGGAGTTCTATGATCGAATCTTTCCAATCTGCACTAGGAATGCAAAGAATCTCCGCAGAGGCAATTTGTGGCACCGAAGGTACATTGAGCTCCTCATAGAAAGCTTCGTCAGGCACATCCACAGCTCGGCTGCAGCCTTCGCTAAAATGTCCGCTTGCACGTTTTCAGCTCTTGGTATACTCCGAATGGAAATACCCTTGAAGTGTGCTTCGATCTTGCGGATTTCTTCTAAGTACTTTGCAAGCTGTGGATGTCGGACTTGAAAACTTTTGTCTACGTGCCCTGCTACTATCTGAGAATCTGTTTTTATAATTATCCTTGTAGCCCCTAGAGCACGTGCTTTCCGGAGTCCCAATAAAATCCCTTCGTACTCCGCTATATTATTGGTAGACTTAAAGTTGAGTCTTGCGGAGTACATTGCTCTTTGCCCTGACGGTGAAATCAATACTGCTCCAATGCCTGCTCCGGATGCTTGGAAAGCCCCGTCGGAGTAAATAATCCAAACTCCGTCATCTGATTTCTCTGGAGTCAACTTCACAGGTGGAGTCCACTCTGCTACGAAGTCTGCTAGGACTTGAGATTTGATAGCTGTCCTTGCCAGGAAAGATATGCCGAAGGGTGCTAGCTCGACTGCCCACTTTCCAATCCTTCCAGTGGAGTCTTTGCTTCGGAGCATATCTCCTAAAGGATACGAAGTTGGTACAATTACATTATGAGCCAAAAAATAATGTCTTAGCTTCCTCGAAGCCATTATCAGAGCATAAACGAACTTCTCAAGTTCAGAGTATCTTGTCTTCGCTCCTGACAATGCTTCGGATACAAAATAGACAGGATTTTGGACCAACTTTCCATTGATATCCGCTTCTCTGACAAGGACTGCGCTGACAGCTGCACCTGTAGCTGCAAGATACAGGAGTAGAGTTTCGTCCGCAACAGGCACCGTGAGTGTAGCAAGATTGCTGAGATAATCTTTAATATCTTCGAAGCTTTTCTGACACTCCGGTGTCCATGCAAAATCTTCGGACCCTTTCAAAGCTTTAAATATTGGCAAGCTCCTCTCCGCAGACCTTGATAAAAACCTGCTAAGTGCGGCCAGACGTCCAGTCAGCTTTTGCACTTGCTTTAAATTCTCCGGAGGAGCCATCTTCTGCAGCGCAGTTATTTGAGTAGGGCTAGCTTCAATTCCCCTGCTTGAAACTAAGTACCCTAACAACTTTCCAGCCTTAGCTCCGAATATACATTTTTCGGGGTTAAGATGGATCCCACATGCCCGAAGGCTATTGAATGTTTCTGCTAAGTCTAGGCTATGTTGGTGCTTTAAAGCACTCTTTATTACAATATCATCCATATAGGCCTCCACATTGCGGCCTAGTTGATGACCTAGAGCCTTAGCGACTAATCTTGAAAAAGTAGCTCCGGCATTTCTTAGGCCGAAGGGCATTCTTACATAGCAGAAGACTCCCGAAGGAGTTACAAAGCTCGTCTTGATTTCATCTTCGCGCTTCAACCATATTTGATGATAACCAGAATACGCGTCAAGGAAGCTTAGTAACTCCGATCCTACAGTGGAGTCAACTAGTTGATCAATTCGGGGCATGGGGTAGGGGTCACGTGGGCACGCTTTATTCAGAGATGTGAAATCAATGCACATGCGCCACTTCCCGGAAGACTTCTTCCTGACGAAGACTGGGTTGGCTAACCATTCTGTATGGGCCACTTCTCTGATAATCCCAGCCTTCAACAGTTTTTCAACTTCGTCCTTAGCTAGAGCAGCTCTCTCTGCGGACATCTTCCGGAAGTCCTTGTCGAACAGGCCGGGCCTTCGGGTTTACAAGCAAACTGTGCTCAATAATATCTCGATCGACTCCGGTGATATCTTCGTCAGACCAAGCGAAGACATCCAAATTTTCTTCTACGACCTTTTCCAAGGAAGTTGCAACTTCAGGAGGTAAATCTTTACCAAATTGAAAAGTGTATTCTTTACCATCTTTGACAATGATCTTCGTTGCAATCTCTCCTTCGGGACTTGGTCTTGGAAATGACTTCTTTGAAGCTTCGGAGGAGGCTGAAAAAATTTCTTCATTATCTTGGACACTGTTTACTTGCCTCGGATTAAGAGGAGGACCGTGACCATATTCTGCTCTCCGGGCCGTGGCTTGATCTCCGAAGATTGTCAGGACTCCTGCTTGTGTGGGCATCTTCATGCACAAGTAGTTGTGATGCGCCACAGCTCCGAACTGATTCAACATGCCCCGTCCGAAGATGACATTATAAGCATACGGGGCATCTACCACATCAAAGATAACTTCTTTAGTTCGGGCTAGTAAACCTTCTCCGAAGGTTACTTCCAAGCCTATCTGGCCGAGTGCATCAAGCGGAGGTCCTGCGAAGCCTTGCAGAGGACGAGCCGCTGGGAGGAGATGCTTCCGGGAAATGCATAACTGATCGAAGGCTTGTACAAAGATAATATCTGCTGAACTACCTCCGTCAATTAGCACCCTTCGGACTTCAGTCCCTGCAATATCAGCAGTGATAACCAATGGATCTGCATGCGGGAACTTAATACCAGCTGCATCCTTCGCAGAGAAAGATATTGGAACATGAGACCACTCCGGCATTGCAGCTGCAGATGACGAAGTCCCAATATGGCCTACTTCTCGAACGTACTCTCTTCGCTGTCTCTTGGACATGCTTCCGAGGGTACCTCCTCCGGAGATAGGGAGAACTACTCTCTTTCCTCTATCTTGCCCTTCCTCTTGCTTCGGAGGTGGCATAACATTGGCCACCGGAGGGTGCCTTGCAGCATCAAAATTTTCTATCCGCGCCACAGCCTGGACCGGCTCCGGGCGCACTGCTGCTGCTGGACTTCGGTCGGTACTACCTCGACCCGAAGTTCTTTCCAAGTATTCTCCCCTTAGGGTAAGGATAGCCTTGCAAGTGTCAGTTGCATGGCTTCGATTCTCTCCATGAATACAGCAAAAAAGGGTCTGGCCTTTGCCAGCCGTTTTCCCTGGCGGCCTCCAGCCGCTGGACTTATTCCCCGCAGACTGTGGAGCTCTTGGTGCAAACTTCTGTGGGGGTGCAATGTTCAAGACTTCAGAGCGAGGGTGCTTTTGCCCTCTTCTTCGCTCATGCTGCACTTCGAAGACTGGTTCTTGCGGCTGTACCGAAGTCTTCACCTCTGTTTTAACTTCTTGCAATACCGTTGAAGCAGCAGCAGTCCTCCGAAGCCATCCTTCCTCTGACCTCGCATACTCCTCGAAGTATGACATCAGCTGTGATACTGTGGTGATGCTCTTCCGATGCAGTTTATCCAGAAGGCCTTTATGACTGACGCCTTCCCGAGCCGCATCAACTACCGAGGATGTGGACAGCCCCCGAATTTGCGACTTCGTGTGAGCGAAGCGCTTGAAGTACTGCCTCAATGTTTCTCCGGGGAGCTGTTTCACTTGGAACAGGCTTCCTCTTGACATGGGGGGCACGAAGGTGCCCTGAAAGTTACTTATGAACTTCCTCTTCAACTGAGACCACGAATTGATTGATCCTGGCTTTAAAGACCAGAACCATCTCAACGCTACTCCTTGAAGAGCTAACGGGAAGCACTTCGCCATAGTGTCTCTGTCTCCGCCGCTAGCCTCAATCGCTAGGGCGTAAGAACGCGCAAACTCCCCGGGATCTTCATCTCCGACATATTTGCAGAGCTTCGAGGTTTTAAACTTCGGATCAAAGCGAACCTTCTGCAACTCTGGATGCAACGGAGATTCATTATCATAAGAGGCGTTCTCCGGGGCTTCGGGATAACCAAGATCGTCGTCTTCGGGCACTTCGGGGATAGCTGGGGTGGCTTGAGAATGAAGCCTGTTCGCAGCCTCTTGTCGCCACCTCGCTACCTCGGCTTGAAGGTTGGCCATTTGAGTGGCCATGTCTCCAAGGCTATCTTCATCTCCTCCGGAAGGACCTTCCGGGTCTTGAGAACTGGTATGATCAGTTCGACTCGGGATGGAGGGTGGCGGAATGACTCCAGATGGTCGGAGTATGGAAGGGGTTGGCGGAGAGGTTTCGTATCCTCGAGGGATAGAAGCCCCTTGCGGAGTTTGAGGTGGAGGGATAGTCGAAGACCCTCCGACTTCGACTGTGTCGAAGGGTATCTCTCCGGAGATCCGAGAGGACCTCCGAGTGGGATTGCGAGGTGCGCTCCGCTTAGGAGGCATGATGTAAGAAGTTGGTAGAGAACGAAGTTTTTTGGACTAGGTTCCCCACGGACGGCGCCAACTGTTGGCGTAAAAGATTACGCTAACAGGTTTCTGTAAAAAAGAAACTAACAAACGAAGTGTTTGTGAAGCAAACTGTTCTAAGCCTCCGAAAGGATAATAGCTTAGAATAGTTCGAAAGTGTGTATTGAATCACTTGTATTCGGTCCCTATTACAGGGTGAAATGGGGGGTATTTATAGGCCTAAACATTAAGGAAAAGACCTATTTACCCTTCTATTACAACCGACATTAAGGAAACTATTCGGTTTCCTTAATAGGGCTAAAATGGTAAAAGACTAATCTAATAGGATAGAAGATAAGTCTTCCATCTTAGCTGGCATAAAAGATCCTGAAGGGCTTTGGTTCGAAGACATACTTCGAACCAGTGCCTGTCTTCGGGCTTCGAACGAGGTTCTGGACATCTTCGAAGATGGTCTTCGGACAATCTTCGAACTGGTTGACTGTCTTTATGCTGCTTTGGCAATAACCCCGAAGATGAGATATTTTCCCCCAACAACTTTCAAGATACCTTAGTATCTTAGATAATTTGTCACTTTGGACTGTGTTAACAGACATTCGAAGCTCATGGCTCAAATTCTGTTTTGCTTTAGCCACCTTCGGCTCTTTTTTGCGATCTCTGCCGAACCAATGGTTCGGAGTTTGCAATGGTCTCTTTGGACTCTTTTTACGGATGTCTACCAGCCAATGGCTTGGACTCCATATATTTTGGCCACCTTCGGCTCTTTTTGCGGAAGTCTACCAGCCAATGGCTTGGACTTCGCAGGTTTTGGCCACCTTCGGCTCTTTTTACGGAAGTCTACCAGCCAATGGCTTGGACTCCGCAGATTTTGGCCACCTTCGGCTCTTTTTACGGAAGTCTACCAGCCAATGGCTTGGACTCCGTATGATTTGGTTTTGGGCTCTTTTACGGATGCCTACAAGCCGGTGGCTTGGGCTCCGGATTATGTCAGCCCCCACGTCGGAAGCTTCGAACTTGCAGGTTCGAAGTCCGAAAATACAACCCAGCTTCATGACACTTCCCTCTCGGTCGACCCCGCGGTTCCAGTGCGTCCACTCGGAAGCTGGAAGTCTATGAGGGGAAGGCACTATCAGGATCGTATGCTTTATTAATTTAGAAGATGATTACAAGTGAATTACAAGGAGCCCTTATGCGAAGTATCGCTTTAGGTGCTCCGCATGGCAAGTATGTGCTAACTCTTCACCTTCTAAATTAGCTAACTTAAAGGAGCCAGGGCGCCCTGAACGGACAATTAGGTATGGACCTTCCCATTTATTCCCTAACTTCCCTGGTGCTATAATGCTTCGTAGAACAAGATGACCCGGTCTTAGTTCATTGAGCTTAACCTTCGGGTAAAACCAAGCCTTCGTTTGCTGATGATACTTTGATAAATTTGCTACAGCTCGAAGTCTTGTTTCTTCTGATAAATCTAGCGAAGCTTGTCGTTCTTCTTCAATGTCCGGTTCGGTGCTGCGAAATGATCCTCCTTTGAGCTCTGTTGGAGTCATAGCTTCATCTCCGAATAGTAGTCTGAACGGAGTAAAACCTATGGACCTTGTTTGCGTAGTCCGAATGGACCACAAAATCTTCGGAAGCTCTTCGGTCCACAGTCCCTTTGCTAATCCTACTATTCTTCGATTTAGCCCTGATAAAATATTTCCATTGGCTCGCTCTACGGCTCCATTAGACTGAGGATGCCTCACTGCAGCAAAACATAACTGAATGCCTAGATCTTCGCAAAACTTCCTGAAGGGTTCTGCGTCAAACTGTGTTCCATTATCAACTGTGAGGTATCTAGGCACTCCGAACCGGCAAATGATGTTCTTCCAGAAGAATTTTTGTACATTGTTCGAAGTGATAGCTGTTAAGGGTTCTGCTTCCACCCAATTAGAAAAATATTCAATAGCTACCACTGACATCCTTGACAAGTGCGGACTAAGCTCTCCGCATCAGCTGTTATTGTAGGCCAATAAAGCCCCTGGCGAAGTGTTTTTCCTGCCAAAGCTCTAGTGGCTAAATGGCTACCACAAAGGCCTTCATGAATTTCTCGAAGAATTTCTTGGCCTTCGGCTTGAGATATACATCAGAGTAGAAGGGAACATACTCTGGCCTTGTATAAAATACCGTTGATTATTTGATAATTTCTGGCTCTAAGCTTTAATCTTGACAGCTGTGGCTCTTCGGGCAAATTTGTTCCTCCCTGTAAAAGTTCCATGATTGAATTTTTCCAATCTGCACTAGGAATGCAAAGAATCTTTGCCGAGGGAATTTGTGGCACCGAAGGTATATTGAGCTCCTCATAGAAAGCTTCTTCGGGCACATCCACAGCTCCGGCTACAGCTTTTGCTAAGATGTCCGCTTGCACATTTTCTGCTCTTGGTATACTCCGAATGGAAATACCCTTGAAGTGTGCTTCGATTTTACGGATTTCTTCTAAGTACTTTGCAAGCTGTGGATTCCGAACTTGGAAACTTTTGTCTACGTGCCCTGCTACTATCTAAGAATTTGTCTTTATAATAATTCTTGTAGCCCCTAGAGCACGTGCTTTTCGGAGTCCCAATAAAATTCCTTCATACTCCGCTATATTATTGGTAGACTTAAAGTTGAGTCTTGCGGAGTACATTGCTCTTTGCCCTGAAGGAGAAATTAACACTGCTCCAATGCCTGCTCCGGATGCTTGGAAAGCCCCATCGGAGTAAATAATCCAAACTCCGTCACTTGACTTCTCTGGAACCAAATTCGCAGGTGGAGTCCATTCTGCTACAAAGTCTGCTAGGACTTGTGATTTGATTGCTGTCCTTGCCAAGAAAGATATGCCGAAGGGTGCTAGCTCAACTGCCCACTTTCCCAATCCTTCCAGTGGAATCCTTACTTCGGAGCATATCTCCTAAAGGATACGAAGTTGGTACAATTACATTATGTGCCAAAAAATAATGTCTTAGCTTCCTCGAAGCCATTATCAGAGCATAAACGAACTTCTCAAGTTCGGAGTATCTTGTCTTCGCTCCTGATAATGCTTTGGATACAAAATAAACAGGATTTTGGACCAACTTCCCATTGATATCCACTTCTCTGACAAGGACTGCGCTGACAGCAGAACATGTAGCTGCAAGGTAAAGGAGTAGGGTTTCGTCCGCAGTAGGCACCGTGAGTGTAGCAAGATCACTGAGATACTCTTTAATACCTTCGAAGCTTTTCTGACACTCCGGTGTCCATGCAAAATCTTTGGACCCTTTCAATGCTTTAAATATAGGCAGGCTTCTCTCCGCAGACCTTGATAAAAACCTGCTAAATGCTGCCAAATGCCCAGTCAGCTTTTGCACTTGCTTTAAATTTTCCGGAGGAGCCATCTTCTGCAGCGCAGTTATTTGAGTAGGGCTAGCTTCAATTCCCCTGCTTGAAACTAAATACCCTAACAGCTTTCCAGCCTTAGCTCCGAATATACATTTTTCGGGGTTAAGACGGATCCCACATGCCCGAAGGCTATTGAATGTTTTAGCTAAGTCTAGGCTATGTTGGTGCTTTAAAGCACTCTTTATTACAATATCATCCATATAGGCCTCCACATTGCGACCTAGTTGATGACCTAGAGCCTTAGCAACTAGCCTCGAAAAAGTAGCCCCGGCAGTTCTTAAGCCGAAGGGCATTCTTACATAACAGAAGACTCCCGAAGGAGTTACAAAGCTTGTCTTGATATCATCTTCGCGCTTCAACCATATTTGATGATAACCAGAATACGCGTCGAGGAAGCTTAGTAACTCCGAACCTGCGGTGGAGTCAACCAATTGATCAATTCGGGGCATGGGGTAGGGGTCACGTGGGCATGCTTTATTCAAGGATGTGAAATCAATGCACATGCGCCACTTCCCGGAAGACTTCTTTCTGACGAAGACTGGGTTGGCTAACCATTCTATGTGGGCCACTTCTCTGATAATCCCAGCCTTCAACAATTTCTCAACTTCGTCCTTTGCTAGAGCAGCTCTTTCTGCAGACATTTTCCGGAGTCCTTGCCGGACAGGCCGGGCCTTCGGGTTTACAAGTAAACTATGTTCAATGATATCCCGATCGACTCCGGTGATATCTTCGTCAGACCAAGCGAAGACATCCAAATTTTCTTCTACTACCTTTTCCAAGGAGGTTGCAACTTCCGGGGGTAAATCTTTACCAAATTGAAATGTATACTCTTTACCATCTTTAACAATGACCTTCGTTGCAATTTCTCCCTCAGGGCTTGGTCTCGGAAAGGACTTCTTCGAGGCTTCGGAGGTGGCTGAAAAAATTTCTTCATTATCTTTTACATTGTTTACTTGCCTTGGATCAAGAGGGGGACCATGACCATATTCCGCCCTCCGAGCAATGGCTTGATCTCCGAAGACTGTAAGGACTCCTGCCTGTGTGGGCATCTTCATGCACAAATAATTGTGATGCGCCACAGCTCCAAACTGGTTTAGCATGCCTCTTCCGAAGATGATGTTGTAAGCATACGAGGCATCTACAACATCGAAGATTACTTCCTCAGTCCGGGCCAATAAACCTTCTCTGAAGGTAACTTCCAGGCCTATTTGGCCAAGTGCATCAAGCGGAGGTCCTGCGAAGCCTTCCAGAGGACGAGCCGCTTGAAGGAGATGCTTCCTGGAAATGCACAATTGATCGAAGGCTTGAACAAAGATGATATCTACCGAACTACCTCCATCAATCAACACCCTTCGAACTTCAGTACCCGCAATATCAGCAGTGATAACCAGTGGGTCTGCATGCGGGAACTTAATTCCAGCTGCATCCTCCGCAGAGAAAGATATCGGAATGTGAGACCACTCCGGCATTGCAGCTGCAGATGACGAAGTTCCAATATGGCCTACTTCTCTGACGTAGTCCCTTCGCTGTCTCTTGGACATGCTTCCGAGGGTACCTCCTCCGGAGATAGGGAGAACTACTCTTTTTCCTCTATCTTGCCCTTCCTCTTGCTTCGGAGGTGGCATAACATTGGCCACCGGAGTGTGTCTTGCAGCATCAAAGTTTTCTATCCGCGCCACAGCCTGGACCGGCTCAGGGCGCGTTGCAGCTGGAACTCGGTCGGTAGTACCTCGACCCGAAGTTCTCTCTAGGTACTCTCCCCTCAGGGTAAGTATAGCCTTGCAAGTATCAGTTGCATGGCTTTGATTTTCTCCATGGATGCAGCAGAAAAGGGTCTGGCCCTTGCCAGCCGTTTTCCCTGGCGGCCTCCAGCCGCTGGCCTTGTTCCCCGTAGACTGTGGAGCTCTTTGTGTAAACTTCTGTGGGGGTGCAATATTCATGACTTCAGAACGAGGGTGCTTTTGCCCTCTTCTCCGATCATGTTGCACTTCGAAGACTGGTTCTTGCGACTGTGCCGAAGTTTTCACTTCTACTTTGACTTCTTGCAATATGGACGAAGTAGCGGCAGTCCTTCGAAGCCAACCCTCTTCTGACCTCGCATACTCCTCGAAGTATGCCATCAACTGAGAGACCGAGGAGATGCTTTTTCGATGAAGTTTATCCAGAAGGCCTTGATGAGTGACGCCTTCCCGAGCTGCATCAACTACCGAAGATGCAGACAACCCCCGGATTTGCGACTTCGTATGAGCGAAGCGCTTAAAATATTGCCTCAATGTTTCTCCGGGGAGCTGTTTCACCTGGAAAAGGCTTCCTGTTGACATGGGAGGCACGAAGGTGCCTTGAAAGTTGCTTATAAACTTCTTCTTCAGCTGCGACCATGAATTAATTGATCTTGGCTTCAAGGACCAGAACCACCTTAATGCCACTCCTTGAAGAGCTAAAGGGAAGCACTTCACCATGGTGTCTCGAACTCCTCCGCTAGCTTCAATTGCTAGGGCATAAGAACGAACGAACTCTCCGGGATCTTCATCTCCGGCATACTTACAGAGCTTCGAAGTTTTGAACTTTGGATCAAAGCGAACCTTCTGCAGCTCAGGATGCAGCGGAGATTCATTATCGAAGGAGGCGTTCTCCGGGGCTTCGGGATAATCGAGATCATCGTCTTCGGGCACTTCTGGGATGGTTGGGGTGGCTTGAGAGCGAAGCCTGTTCGCAGCTTCCTGTCGCCACCTTGCCACTTCAGCTTGAAGGTTGGCCATTTGAGTGGCCATATCTCCAAGATTATCTTCATTTCCTCCGGAAGGATCTTCCGGGTCTTGAGAACTAGTAGGATCGGTTCGAATTGGGATGGAAGGTGGAGGAGGGACTCCAGGTGGTCAAAGTATGGAAGGGGTTGGTGGAGAAGCTTTGTATGTTCGAGGGATAGAAGCCCCTTCTGGAGTTTGCGGAGGGAATGCCGAAGACCCTCCGACTTCAACCGTGTCGAAGGGTATCTCTCCGGAGATCCGAGAAGACCTCCGAGTGGGATTGCGAGGTGCGCTCCGCTTAGGAGGCATGATGTAAGAGTTGGTAGAGAACGAAGTTTTCGAACTAGGTTCCCCACGGACGGCGCCAACTGTTGGCGTAAAAGATTACACTAACAGGTTTCTGTAGAATAGAAACTAACAAACGAAGTGTTTGCGAAGAGAACTGTTCTAAGCCTCCGAAAGGATAATAACTTAGAATAGTTCGAATGTGTGTATTGAATAGCTTGTATTCGGTCCCTATTACAGGGTGAAATGGGGGGTATTTATAGGCCCAAATATTAAGGAAAAGACCTATTTACCCCTCTATTACAACCGACATAGTGGAAACTATTCGGCTCCCTTAATAGGGCTAAAATGGTAAAAGACTAATCTAATGAGAAAGAAGATAAGTCTTCCATCTTAGCTGGCAGAAAAGATCTTGAAAAGCCTTAGTTCGAAGATGTACTCCGAACCAATGCCTATCTTCGTACTTCGAACTTGACTCCGGGTATCTTCGAAGATGAACGTCTGGGAACCTTCGAATCTGCTATCTGCCTTTATGCTGTTTCGGCAATAACCCCGAAGATGAGATATTTTCCCCCAACACCCTCTATTACAACCGACATAGTGGAAACTATTCGGTACCCTTGATAGGGCTAAAATGGTAAAAGACTAATCTAATAATATAAAAGATAAATCTTCCATCTTAGCTGGCAATAAAGATCTTGAATAGCCTTAGTTCGAAGATGTACTCCGAACCAATGCCTATCTTCGTACTTCGAGCTTGACTCAGGGTATCTTCGAAGATGGACGTCTGGAAACCTTCGAATCCGCTATCTGCTTTCATGCTGTTGTGGCAATAACCCCGAAGATGAGATATTTTCCCCCAACACCTACACCCAGCAAAGTCCGCATCGGAATAACCTCGAAGACACAAAGAGGAAGACGTTGAATACCAAATGCCGAATTCGAGGGTATGTTTGATATAGATGAGAATGTGCTTTACCGCTTGGCGGTGCGAAGCTCGTGGTGCAGCCTGAAAACGAGCGCACAGACACACTACGAAGTGTATGTCCGGCCTCGTAGCAGTCAAGTAGAGGAGGGAGCCGATCATGCTTCGGAACTCCTTCTAATCTACGGCTTCTCCATCCTCGTCAGGATCCAATGCTACAGACGTAGCCATTGGAGTGGCAAGGGGCTTCACATCAGCCATGTCAAACTTCTTGAGCAGGTCCTTGGTGTACTTCGTCCGGTGGACGAATGTACCTTGTTTGCTTTGCTTGATTTGCAGACCAAGGAAAAATGTGAGTTCACCCATCATGGACATCTTGAACTCCCTGCTCATGGTATCTGCAAACTCGGCAACCAAAGCATGAGAAGATCCACCAAAGATGATATCATCCACATAAATCTGGACTAGGAGGAAATTTTTGGCATGCTTGAGAGTGAACAGGGTTTTATCAACAGATCCCATCAAATATCCCCGCTCAAGCAGAAAAGACTTAAGTCTATCATACCAAGCCCGAGGGGCCTTCTTGAGTCCATAAAGAGCCTTATGAAGTTTAAGGACTTTATGTGGGTATTTGGGGTTTTCAAAACCAGGGGGTTGTTTTACATAAACATTTTCGCCTATGAATCCATTAAGAAAAGCACTTTTAACATCCATTTGATAAAGTTTGAAACCACGGGATGCCGCAAATGCAAGTAAAATCCTAATGGCCTCAAGACGAGCAACAGGTGCAAAAGTTTCAGTAAAATCAATCCCTTCTAATTGAGAATAACCCTGAGCTACAAGTCTAGCCTTGTTTCTAACTACAGTCCAATCCTCCCCTTGTTTGTTTTTGAAAATCCATTTTGTTCTAATGAAATGAACATTTGGTGGAGGATAAACTAAAGTCCAGACTTGGTTTCTCTCAAAATTTTCGAGTTCTTCATGCGTGACATTGATCCAACTAGAATCAAAAAGTGCATGACTAACATCTAAGGGCTCAAAAGAAGCAACAAAAGCAGAATCAATGAAATGAGCATGAGAACGTGTTACCCTTTGATCAAGCTCACCAATGATCTGCTCGAGAGGGTGCATCCTTTGAACATGACGTGGAGCCTCGCGGTGGGATGCAGTTTCCCCCTCAACTTGTGCATTCGAGTGGTCCAAGATGACCGATGTCGAGGTAGTTGCTTTGGGACCTTGTGCCGAAGTCGTCGAAGCGGGGTCAGCTTCGGGGGTTGATGTCGAGGGTAGCAGGGGTTCATCCTCGAAATCTCCAGGATATTCTTCTTCGAAGATGGTCTGTTCCATGTCGTGTTCATTTGCCTGTTCAAGAGCAGAACTAACAGAGGGGGTCGATTCATCAAAAGTCACATCACATGACTCGATGACAATGTTAGTCTCTAAATTATAAACATGATAAGAATGACCATGCGTAGTGTAACCCAAAAAGATACCGTCAGAAGAACGCGACTCAAATTTGTCCAAATTACCACGTTTTAGGATAAAGCAACGACAGCCAAAATCTCGTAGATGAGTAACCTTGGGCTGTCTCCCAAAATGTAGCTCATAAGATGTCAAGTTCAAAATTGAGCGCAAGAAGATTCGGTTTGAGATGTAACAAGCAGTGTTCTTAGCCTCAGCCCAGAATTTTCTCGGAGTCCTGTGCTCATCGAGCATCGTCCTAGCCATATCAACCAAAGTGCGGTTTTTTCTCTCAACAACACCGTTCTGTTGAGGAACCCGCGGAGCAGAGAATTGATGTTCTATGCCATGCTCCATGCAAAAGTCAACAAAGAGACTGTTCTTGAACTCAGTGCAATTATCACTTCGAATGAATTTCAATGCACCAGGGAGTTCAGTGAAAAGTCTCGAAGCCAAGCTCTGAAAGTGTGAAAACACTTCATCCTTGCTGGCAAGAAAGAAGACCCAAGAGTAGCGAGAGAAATCATCGACAATGACTAACACATACCACTTGCCGCCTAAAGAACTAACCCGAGAAGGACCTACAATGTCAATGTGGAGAAGTTCTCCGGGATGTTCAGTCATTACTGTGGTGACTGGCGAATGCGAAGCGGCAATCATTTTTCCATGTCGACAAGGAGCGCAAAGTAAATTCTTCTCAAACTTGAGCTTGGGCAATCCTCGGATTAGACCTAGGGCACTCAGATGAGCGAGCAACTCAAAGCTTATATGCCCTAGTCTCCTATGCCACTTCCAAAGCTCAGAAGTAGAATGTGCAACAAGACAATGAGAAGAACCAGATGATTCAGAAAAATCAGCTCCAAAAACTCTCCCAACTCTAAAGATCTTGCAGACAACAACGCCATCAGAATTGAGTACTTGCGAAGTATTGCGATGGAATCGCACTTCGAAGCCCTCATCAAGCAACTGGGATACAGAAAGCAAATTGTATCCCAGGTTTTCAACCAAAGCAACATCTTTGAGAGTGAAATTCGAGTTGATTATTACCACACCTTTACCTTTCACTCTACTCTTTCGATTGTTGCCGAAGGTGATATGTTCCCTTTGCTTGGTTGTGGTGAGGCTGGAGAACCATGCTGCATCTCCGGTCATATGGCGCGAACAACCGGAGTCCATGATCCACGTGCCCTCCAAGCCTCGGTCTGCCGCCTAGACATGATAAGAGAATCTTGATCGCTCAGTGCAGGTGTGAGTGAAAATATGACGAGGCATCCAGCACTGAGTGATACGAGTAGTAGGCACAGTAAAAGTAGATTGTCTACGCACAGGATAATCAGAATGATGCAAAGTGCGAGGTCTACCTATATGCAATGATCCAAAAGCATGATGATGTCTCCTACCCTGACGTGGTACAAAGCTACTCACCCGGGGTCTACCACCATATGGAACATGGTGAACACCTCGAGGAGCAAAACCTCTCCGAGAAGCACGAGGAGCCTCAAAAACATGACGAGAGTAAAACTCAGACTCATGCATACCTAAAGATGGGTAATGCATGTCCTGGAAACTCATCGCCTGAGAGTGTCGCTCATCCTTGATGCGATGAAAACAGAACACAACCAAATGACCCGCCCACTGACAGTAGGAATAATGAAAAACTCTCCTAGGGGCACTCTCATGGGTCATAGGAGCAACTCTCATAGGCTCCTTGGGCTTCTGCTGAGTGGTTTTCTTGGGAGGAATTTTCTTTGTAGGAGGAGTGGTTTTCTTTGGAGTCCGGGTAGGATTTTTGGTTGATGGAGTGTCTAACAGAGATCTCTCTTTCTCTAAGGTAGTGTGTGAGGTAAAAACAGTTTTGTTCTTACTATCTGAAGGAATCCTCTCAAATCCCAAACCTAGAGCTACCCCTGCTCTGTCAGCACACATCTTGGTTTTGGCCAAGAGCAAATTCATCCTACCCTTTCCCTTAGTGCATTTGTTAACCACAGAAAGAAGGTATTCATTTTCAGTCATAAGGTTTTCAGCTCGCTCTCTAACAGTGCCTAGCTGGTCCTTAAGGGTTATGCAAGTGTCACACACAGGTTGCACATCCTTAGAACTACCGGCCCTCTCCATTCTAGCCTCCAAATCATGAACATGCTTATCACGTAAATTAATGCTCTCACATAATAAAGGACAGTTCATGGATTCAGTTATATCACGAGAACTAGAATCAACCATCAAAAGCTGCTTCTGTGCAATCTCAAGCTCAGAAAGAGGTTGAGCATGCACAGAACGCAACTGAGCAAGCTCACCCATGACAACAGTGCAAGATTCACATTCAGCATCATTAACCCTAGACTTAAGCATGACATAATCAGTAGAAACAGATTCTAGCCTAAGTCTAAGGTCTTTTCTATCTCTAGCGGCTTGCACAAGTAACCTATCCTGACCAAGAACTACTTCATTCAGTTCATCTAGTTTAATTGAAAGCTGGTCATAGGATAGTGGTACCTCAGATGAGTCAAGCTCATCGCCGCTGTGATCGCTGTCGGCCATGAAGCAAAGGCCAGTGAAATATCATCCCTTCTTGTCCTTCTTCTCCTCCTTCCTTGGAGACTCCTCCTCAGAGCTAGACTCCTTAGTTGAGGAAGTGTCGATGTCGCTGAGAGCAGCAACAAATGCTCTGGAAGCGGCTTTGGCTACCCTCTTAGCCACCTTGCCGCGCTTGCCCTTCACAAAAGGCTTCCTCTCCTTTTTGTGGTATCTGGGGCGCTCACTCTCATCTCTCTTCTTGAGTTTAGGGCAATTTGCCTTGATGTGAGAAGTGTATCCACACTCAAAACAACTACTGAAACCACTTCTCCTCTGATCCCATCTCTCATGGTGAAAACGGATGAACCTTCTGGCAATGAGAGCAAGCTCATCATCAGAGTGTCCACCTGCTCCTTAGTGATGGAGACTAGGGAGGACAAAGCAAAACCATCTGCAAAAACACAAGTGCCTGATGTGCTTGGTTCTGCAGTGGTGCCACGGCTAGTGCTAGAAACCAATGCCAACGGTTGTGGCAAGGAGTTCCTATGCACTGCAAGAGATGCCTTGGCAATCTCTGTGGACTTCAGCTTGCTGAAGAGCTCATCATAGGTCAATGTGTCATAACCTGTGGACTCCTCAATGTTGGATATCTTCACTTCCCATATGCTACGATCAAGAGCAAAGAGAAGCTTGATAGCCCTGTCATGATCATTGTAAGCAAGTTTCCCGTTGGACCGCAAGTTACTCACTATCGCATCAAAGCGAGAAAACATGGCATCTATAGATTCACCTGGTGCCTGCACAAACAGCTGATACTGTTGATTGTATGTGCTTTGGCGCCTGGCCTTAATCTATGTAGAGCCCTCATGAAAAATAGTGAGTGTAGTCCAAATTTCCCTAGCTGTCCTAAGGTATTGCACCCTATCAAACTCACTTCTACTCAAACCAATGAACAATATATTTTTTGCCTTGCAGTTGGCATTATATTGATCCTTCTCTGTTTGAGAGGTGCGAGTTTCAGGAATGGAGTATTGTGAGTCCACAATCTCTCAAATTGCATTTCCTTGGCTTAGCAAGTAAGCCTCCATGCGCACCTTCCAATATGCAAAGTCCGTCCCATCGAACAGAGGAATTTTACTAACTCTGTCCATGTCGCCAACAGATCACAAAATCGGTTAAGGTCAACTGGTGATCTTAACCTGCTCTGATACCAATTGTTGGACCGGAAACGGTGACTAGAGGGGGTGAATGGGAGCTTTTAACATTTCAGACTAAAAATAGCCTTCTGTTTTAATTCTGTCTTCTGCGGAACAGGCTTCGAACACACCCTTCGAAGTTCTGGTTCGGAGGTATTTCACAGCTCCGAATACAGGCTTCGCAAAGTACAAAATTTCGAAGCCAAGAAGACTTCGCTCCACCCACAACCCCGAAAATTCAGCTTCTGCTAAGTCAGTGCAGCCTACGCACACAGGGTGCCTTCGTGCATGCTTCACACTTCACCCTTCGCAAGAGAGGCCTTCCCTCCGAGGACTTCGATCCGCTTTGCTAAGTCAGTGCAGGCTCCGCACAATGGGTGCCTTCGAGCAGGCTTCGCACTACAGACTTCGCAAGAGCAGACTTCCCTCTGCGGACTTCGACCAAATACTTAGCGACAACAACTGGTGCTGGGCTTCGTACTTCGAAGGTCTAAACGCACACTGAACACACTTCGCCAAGGGCTTCTACGAGGGAAGAAAATGGGCTTCGATTCAGCACAGAGACAGTGCTTCGCTAGTAATCAGAGAGGTCTAGCCTCCAGTTTACACAGAGCGAATAGACACTGAAAAACACACTTCGCTCATACACACTTCGCTCGAACAGGCTTCTCACACACTTCTCCAAAAAAGATTCAGTGCACAAACTCAACTCAAAATAAGTGAGACAAAAGAGATCGAAGCATGCAGAGAAGTATACATACAAGCTCAAGCAGTAAATGAATACAAAATCAAAGATTCAATGCTTGAACAGGGAACACAAAAATTGAACTCACAGGATGAATACAAGGTATGTGGCGGCTAGCACAGGAGCTCAAAAATGACTGCTCAAAGTGTTGATGTGACCTAGAGAGCCTCCACTATTTATAGGCACTATTCAGCCCTGTGAATAGACTACTTTACTCCTAGGGTTTACATCGGTTTTGTCTCATCAGAACATGGGGTACAACTAGTAGTCTACTTTATTTCGAGGCTTCTTTTGTCAGCTTCGCAGAGGGGACATCACCAGCTTTTGCAGAGCAGACACTGTCAGCCTTTGCAGTTTTGGACCCTTCTAAAGCCCCCCTTCGCACGCGAGGGGTGCGGTAGCATCGGTGAGAAGCCTTGAGCCTGACGACCTTCGCTTCACCGAAGTCAGCCTTCGATTCAGAGACGGTTTTGAGCCGAAGCCGTCAAAGCCCTTGGGCCTTCGCACCAACACCTTCGGAGTGGACCACCACGACTTTGCAGCTTCTCCCAGCTCGAACTCCGTCAGTCCGTGTATTGAAGCCATGCATGGCCGAAGTACCTCAAGTCAGCCTCACTCCGGAGCCAGCCTCGCTCCGATGTCAGCTTCACTCCGAAGCCACACCTTCAGAGTAACACCCTTCGAAGTCCCTCCTTCGTCCAAGGCCTCCGCATGAAGCATTCCATAACCACTTTGTCGCATTGTCTCTCCCCGACTTCTGAGACCTTCATCGGGTATACCTTCAAGTGTCTCCCTCCGGAGCACACTTCGAACACTTTGCCTCATTGCTGAGGACTTGATCCACCATACTCCGAAGTCACTCCATTCGGAGTACCCTTCGAAGTGCCTCGCCTCCGAGGACTTCGTCGCGGAGTACCTTCACCCAGAGCCACGCTCCGCACTTACTGCCTTCTCCTGGCGCACCTCGACCCAAGGTCCAACCTCGACCCCTTCATAGCCTTCGTGATGGAGCTCCCTACTCCCCTGGCATCAAGCCTCCCGCTTGACCCAGGTTCACTTGCTACGAACCGTCCGTCGCCTCCGAAGTCACCTGCGCACCACAAACAACCAGACAAGTGTATCCAGTACTCCGAAGACCTCTACAGGTAAGCAACCTCCGATACACACTCCGGTGTACTGCCCAAAGTATCGAACCCTTTGGTACAACCCAGTCATCATGTACTGTCGGACCCCTCCGACAAGCACACTCCGCTGCAACATCTGCAGCAACCAGACCCACCGAACCCTTCGGTGAAACAACCTTCGAACACCTTCGGAGAACCAGCCTCCAAACACCTTCGGAGAACCAACCTCCGAACCCCTTCGGAGGGACCCCTTGAAATCAGAGGGTAAAATCTGTCAATCACTCATCACAGACTCTGAAACCAACCCTTGGTTTCTCACATATTGAGCCTTCGGGGCGAGTATTTAGGGCGAAGCTTAGGGCAAGGTACTTTGGATCAGGACCCTCTAGCAGTACGTTTGGAGCAAGTACAGGCTATGGTCCGAGCCAGCAATCCTAAAGCACCGATTCAACTCCCGGTGGCCAACATTATGCCACCACCGAAGAAGGAGGATCCCCAAGATCATGGCAAGCGGGTGGTCTTGCCCATCTCTGGAGGGGGGACCCTCGGTAACATGTCAAAGCGGCAGCGGAGAGACTATGTTCGCAAAGTAGGACACATAGGGACCTCGAGCTCGGCTGCAGAAATGCCCGAGTGGTCCCATGTACCTATTTCTTTTACTACCCATGATGGTACAAGGGTGAAATTCCCCTATGCTGACCCCCTTGTTGTTTCAGCTGATATAGTGGGAGTTGAAGTCCGAAGGATATTGGTGGACATTGGAAGCTCCGCAGATATACTCTTCATCTAGATGTGCATTCCCCGAAGACACTTACTTCCGGCAGCTCGCCCACTCCAAGGTTTTGCAAGTCCTCCTCTCGATGCCCTCGGCTAGATAGGTGTCGAGGTTGCCTTCGGAGAGGGGCCCCTAGCTAGGGTTGAGGAGGTTATCTTCGATGTCATCAACGCCCCCCGTATGCCTACAATGCAATCTTCGGGAGAGGAATGCTAAACCAATTCGGAGCCGTAGCACATCATAACTATTTGTGTCTCAAGATGCCCACGCAAGGTGGAGTTCTCACTATTGCAGGAGACCAAGCTGCAGCCCGGAGAGCGGAGTATGGCCATGGTCCACCTCTGGACCCTCGACAGTTGAATAGTGTGCTGGAGCACTTGGAGAAAGCTTCGGGGTCCTCAGACCCCTCGAAGTGCCCTTCCCTAAAGCCAAGCCTAGAAGGTGATGTGATCACGAAGATGATCCTAAAATATTGCAAGGAATATCCAATCCAATTCGGCAAGGGGCTACCTTTGGAAATATCTACTTCATTGGAGGAAGTAGTGTTGGCGTAAATGATTACGCTAACAGGTTTCAGAAGGTTAGAAACTAACAAACAGTAAAACAGGGGGTATTTGTAGGCCCAAACATTAAGGAAAAGACCCTTTTACCCCTCTATTACAACCGACATAGTGGAAACTATTCGGTACCCTAAATAGGGCTAAAATGGTAAAAGACTAATCTAATGAGAAAGAAGATAAGTATTCCATCCTAGCTGGCAAGGAAGCCCTCGGAAGAGTCCTAGTTTGAAGATATACTCCGAACTAAGATTCAAGAGAAAGAAAGCGCCCTGTTAGATACTCCATCAACCAAAAAGCCTACCCGAACTCCAAAGAAAACAACTCCTCCTGCCAAGAAAATCCCTCCTAAGAAAACCACTCAGTAGAAGCCCAAGGAGCCTGTGAGAGTTGCTCCTATGACCCATGATAGTGCCCCTAGGAGAGTTTTTCATTGTTCCTACTGTCAGCGGGCGGGTCATTTGGTTGGGTTCTGTTTTCATCGCATCAAGGATGAGCGACGCTCTCAAGCGATGAGTTTCCAGGATATGCATTACCCATCTCGAGGTATGCATGAGTCTGAGTTTTACTCTCGTCCTGTTTTCGATGCTCCTCATGCTTATCGGAGATGTTTTTCACCTTGAGGTGTTCACCATGTTCCATATGGTGGTAGACCCCGGGCGAGTAGCTTTGTACCCCGTCTGAGTAGGAGACCTCGTCATGCTTTTAGATCTCAGCATGTAGTTAGACCTCACACTTTGCATAATTCTGATTATCCTGTGCATAGACAGTCTACTTTTACTATGCCTACTACTCGTATCACTCAGTGCTGGATGTCTCGTCATATATTCACTCACCCCAGCACTGAGCAATCAAGATTTTCTTCTCATGTGTAGGCACCGGACCGAGGCTTGGACGACACGTGGATCATGGACTCCGGTTGTTCGCGCCATATGACCGGAGATGAAGCATGGTTCTCCAGCCTCACCACAACCAAGCAAAGGGAACATATCACCTTCGGCAACAATCGAAGGAGTAGAGTGAAAGGTAAAGGTGTGGTAAGAATTAACTCGAATTTCACTCTCAAAGATGTTGCTTTGGTTGAAAACCTGGGATTCGAAGTGCGATTCCATCACGATACTTCGCAAGTACTCAATTCTAATGGCGTTGTGGTGTGTAAGATCTTTAGAGTTGGGAGAGTTTTTGGAGCTGATTTTTCTGAGTCATCTGGTTCTTCTCATTGTCTTGTTTCACATTCTACTTCTGAGCTTTGGAAGTGGCATAGGAGACTAGGGCATATGAGCTTTGAGTTGCTCGCTCGTCTGAGTGCCCTAGGTCTGATCCGAGGATTGCCCAAGCTCAAGTTTGAGAAGAATTTAGTTTGCGCTCCTTGTCGACATGGAAAAATGATTGCTGCTTCGCATTTGCTAGTCACCACAGTGATGACTGAACAACCCGGAGAACTTCTCCACATGGACACTGTAGGTCCTTCTCGGGTTAGATCTTTAGGCGGCAAGTGGTATGTGTTAGTTATTGTCAACGATTTCTCTCGCTACTCTTGGGTCTTCTTTCTTGCCAGCAAGGATGAAGTGTTTTCACACTTTTGGAGCTTGGCTTTGAGACTTTTCACTGAACTCCCTGGTGCATTGAAATTCATTCGAAGTGATAATGGCACTGAGTTCAAGAACAGTCTCTTTGTTGACTTTTGCATGGAGCATGGTGAGAAACCAAGGGTTGGTTTCGGAGTCTGTGATGAGTGATTGACAATTTTTACCCTATGATTTGAAGGGGTTTCTCCGAAGGGGTTCGGAGGTTGGTTCTCCGAAGGTGTTCGGAGGCTGTTTCACCGAAGGGTTCGGTGGCCTCTGGTTGCTGTAGCTGGTGCAGCTGAGTGTGCTTGTCGGAGGGGTCCGACAGTACACGATGACTTGGTTGTACCGAAGGGTTCGGTACTTTGGGCGGTACACCGGAGTGTGTATTGGAGGTTGTTACCCGGAGAGGTCTCCGGAGTACTGGATAAACTTGTCTCTTTGTCTGTGGTGCGCAGGTGACTTCAGAGGCGACGGACGGTTCGTAGCAAGTTAACCTGGGTCAAGCGGGAGGCTTGATGCCAGGGGAGTAGGGATCTCCGTCACGAAGGCTGCAAAGGGGTCGAGGTCGGACCTCGGGTCAAGGTGCGCTAGGAGAAGGCAGTAAGTGCGGAGCGTGGCTCTGGGTGAAGGTACTCCGAGATGAAGTCCTCGGAGGCGAGGCACTTCGAAGGGTACTCCGAATGGAGTGACTATGGAGTATGGGGGATCAAGTCCTCAGCAATGAGGCAAAATGTTCGAAGTGTGCTCCGGAGGGAGACACTCGAAGGTTTACCCGACGAAGGTCTCAAAAGTCGAGGTGCATCGAAGGCATGGTCCGGGTGAGGATCGTCGAGGAGTGTGCTCAGGGAGAGACACTGCGACGAAGTGCTCATGAAATGCTTCATGCGGAGGCCTTGGACGAAGGAGGGACTTCAAAGGGTGGTACTCCGAAGGTGGGGCTTTGGAGTGAGGATTAGCTTCGGAGCGAGGCTGTCTCCGAAGTGAGACTGACTTGAGGTACTTCAGCCATGCATGGCTTCGGTACACGGACTGACGGAGTTCGAGCTGGGAGAAGCTGCGAAGCCGTGGTGGTCCACTCTGAAGGTGTTGGTGCAATGCCTAAGGGCTTTGATGGCTTTGGCTCAAAACCATCACTGTATCGAAGGCTGACTTTGGTGAAGCGAAGGCCGTCAGGCTCAAGGCTTCTCACCGAAGCTACCGCACCCCTCGCGTGCGAAGGGGGGCTTCAGAAGCGTCCAATACTGCAAAGGCTGACAGCGTCTGCTCTACAAAAGTGTCTACTCTGCAAAAGCTGGTACTGTCCCCTCTGCGAAGCTGAAAACAGAAGCCTCCAAATAAAGTAGACTACCTATTGTACCCCCTGATCTGATGAGACAAAACTGGTGTAAACCCTAGGGGTAAAGTAGTCTATTCACAGGGCTGAATAGTGCCTATAAATAGTGGAGGCCGGTCAGGTCACATTAAAACTTTGAGCATTCATTGTTGAGCTCCTGTATTAGCCCTCATACTTTGTATTCATCATGTGAGTTCAATTTTT
>JAAALK010000910.1:0-23424 GCA_019279435.1 Zizania palustris | reverse complement strand
GGGCTTCACCTTCGTCTTCGGACCAATTAGTGTCTTCAGAAGACGAGGTGTTGCGTCAATCTCTTTATCTTCCTCTTTGATATAAGACAATACGTCTTTGATTACTTCGGGCGCAATAACGCCGGAGTCATCTCGAGGAATAAGAAATCGAGGACGCTTATAACTCTTTAGAAGTTCGAAGGTGTTCCACAGAGAGCGAAGTTCGCTGTTAAGCTCTAACACTTCGATATCTTCCATAAGAGGCAAAGCCTAAAAATATGACAAACAAGACTTTCATTGATAAATATTTACAAGCATCAGCTTTACATAATCAAAAAATCCTAAATAATCCTAAACCTGCGGGTTCGGAGGAGGCTGACTGCTCGAAGCTTGGCTCCGAACTTGCTTTTGGCGTTGGCCTTCATCAATCTAAGCCTTGATCGCAGATCGACCTTCGGCTCTCCACGAAGTTTGGAAGGCTCGCCAAGCAGTAGCTACGCCTTCGGAAGGAGTCAAAAGTCTCGCGTCGTCGAAGATGATGGAGCCCTCTGCGCTCGGAGTGATTGTTCGGCCCAAATCCTCGTAGTAACGAAGTATTCCAAGGGCAGACACTTGTCCGGAGAGTTCTCCATAACGCATGCCTGCCGTCTTCATTTGCTTCGCTGCTCCTTGGATCCTCTTTAGCCGGCGCAGCAGAGTTACATTGTCATCCGAAGGTAGTGATCCAGTAGTACCGAAGTACTCCAAGACACCTAGCATCTGTTCGATGACCTCCGAAGCCACCTTCTCAGACTTGAGCTTTTCCGCATTAAGTGCATCCTTGACCGAAGTCGTGTCTGCTAAAACTCCGGAGATTCTAGCATTCTCCGTAGTCAAAGCATTCTTCTGAGTCCGGAGTTGGCCAGCTTCTTGTAGCCTTACAAGTTCAGACCCTTTGGCAGCATCCTCCGTCCGCAGTCTTTCAATCTCTGCCCGAAGCACAATTCTTTCTGCTTCGAGCTCTTTCTTCGCAGCCTCCAAGCTTTGCCTAGCCCTTCGCTCTGCTGATATTACATTGTCCATCTGAGCTACTTGACCTTCGGAGAAGTTAAAATTTCTTTGAAGAGCTTCGTTCTCTTCCCGAAGTTGAGCAATTTCATTTTCATTCGATAAAGCCGCAGCGCGGGCTAAGACTGCTTGCTAAGAAAAAAGAAAAACTGAAATAAGAAATTATTCATATATAATTTGCTATTTGGTTCGAAGATGCTTTATACCTGATAAGATGCTCTTTCCACAGCAAGGTTAAGCTCCGAACCCTTCGCTCTGCTTAAAAGGGCTACCAGTTCTGTTTCCCCGACTTGGCGACTGGCTTGGCCCAAAGGTTTAACCAAAGTCCCAAGTCCGGTTTTTCTCCTCCAAAAAGGAGTTATGAGAGGAAGCATTTCTGAAGCCTTCTGATCAGCTCTGCTTAGCGAAGGTCCGGAGAGTTCTTCCGAGGCCCTTGGAACTTCTGAAGATGGCCCCCCCTCAGTCGATTCACTTTCATCTGATGATTCAGATGAAGTCGATCCTTGAGCAGGGAGAGGCTCAATGTGTCTTTTTCCTCTTCCAGGCCCCGGTAGAGTGACCTCCGGTCGTGGCTCCGAAGTTGTCGAAGGTCTTTGAATTGTATCTTCGTGAGATACTTCGACAACAGGAGGCTCTGCAAAAACAGAAATATTATACATTGTATAATTTTGCAAAAATTGATAAAAATTATGCAAAATTTACCTTCGACATTCTCTGGAATATCGAGTACCGGACTGATTGGAGGATCAAAAGTGTAGTCCTCATCCGAATCATCCGTTAAATCTTGGACTGCAGGAGCATCGTCCTGGGGAGTCCTCGTTACTTCTTCAGGAATCGAAGCCATAGTGACTTAGACCCCACCTTCGTTCACAGGAACTCCGTCCTGAGTTGTATCTTCTTGAACTACCGAAGTCATTAGTTGATCAGCATTATCTCCAGACTCCGGTACGTTCGCAGGTACTTCGGCCTCATCTACACCCATAGGGGCTTCATTTTGTTCTTCATGGGTATCCGGAGCTCTTACTTCCTCGATGTTGGCTTGGGGCTCCGGTATACCTGCAGTATCTTCAATGTGAATACTTCGTTGAGCTGCATCTTCCTCAATCAATTTCATTAAAAATATACCTTCGTCTTCTTTAGAACTAGAAATTGAAGCTCTTGAGCTCGAAGGTGCGAGGTTCTTCGGCTTCCGAGCCACCTTCTTCACCGGAGTCCTTGCGGAGCTGGAGGCTCCAGCTTCAGCTACTCTTTTCTTGGGTCCTTTCTCTTGAGGCACCCAGTCCATCAGAGGGGGCGGAGTTAACTCCAACATTCCCCATACTCTGTTAAATCGCTCCCAACTTCCGACTAATTTGATTCGCCATTCTTTTTCCGACGGAGTTGGAGCACCCAGAATCTTCTCCGAAGCCCTTACAATTTGTTCTGATGTAATAGGGTCTGAAGAAGCTAAAAAATAATTCGAGTTAGTCTTTCTTCGAAGTAAATATGTACAATGCATGTTGGTTTCGAAGTTACCTGCAGGGCTCGAAGTATAATTGATTTTGCGAAGGCCGCCTTCGGAGTCATCTTCGAAGATGATAGGCCAGTTGGCCATCAGTGGAGGAATTTGAAGACCGATGAATTCTTCAGCCAAGTCTCGCATACTGAGCCTTCGGCTAACTTTTTCAAGCAGGTTCAGGCGGGCTTCGAGCTGACCTTCGTCAGGTTGCACTAGGGCTTCTTTCCGGAATCGGATTTCTTTGAGGGGCCCAGCCAGAGGACTGCTAGCTCCGACTTCGGCATAAAACCACCTCAGTACCCAATCAGTGTACCATCTAGCATTGATGGCCTTAGCAGGGAATCGCAGAGCATATTCGTCTCGAAGCCTAAAATTGATGCTTCCGAAGGCAACCACTACTTTCTCACCCCCGGAGCCTACGGAGGTCTTCGGCTGACAAGTCGCTCTATGCAGTGCAGCGAAGATTTCAGCCCTCCCCTCACAGCCTTCGGCTCTCAGCGCCCACTCAAAGATAGCTAATCTAGCTACAGCATTCGGAGATAGCTGGGGGAGGGTTACATGAAACAGGTCAAGAACTTCGGCCAAGAAATCCACAGCAGGGAGGCCCAAGCCTGCTTCGAAAAAGCTTCGAACACTACAACCTCTCCGGGTCTTGGTGATGGGATTGATTCTTTGCCCGGCCTCCGAACCATAACCCCATTGCTAATCTTACCCCCTGCTGTGATTGCCAAAGATTCTCTCTTGCAGGTAGACGGCCCTAACTCAAAGGATTGATCCAAGTACTTAGTCGATGGTGGGCACAGACCTTGGTCATCGGGGATTTGGGGATTTCTCCCCCCTGCCGCCATGGATATTGCCGCCTGCATCGAGGGTGTCGCCGCCAATGTCGCCGCCGCTGCTGCTGCGGCTGCCTGCTGCCGAGCCAAGGCCGAAGGAGGCGCAGATCCCTTGGTCTTCACCATCGCGATTGTCGGATTGATCTGAGGGAATGGAGACTAGCTCTCAAGAACTCGAAGGCTAGGGCTCAAGAACTCAAAGGGCTCAAAAAGCTTTTGACTGAGAGGAAGCGGTGAAAAGGTAATCGGGTAAGTTTTGGGGCCCTTTATTTATAGCCTAATCTTTCCGTTTGTTACCGTTTGGGCTCTGCCCTTTCGCATTCCCGCCTGTTATTTTCCTCCGAAAATAACGCCTCGTATAGCTTCCGTTAGAAACAGAAACTAACGGCTATTTTTTCTAAGTCTAAAAAGACTTTCGAACTTCCTGAGTCAGTTCTAAGATAGTTCGAAAGGTAATTACCTTATGACTGATTCGAAGTTCATATCTTCATGCATTTCGGAGATAAAACGAAAATCAATAACCCCTATGATTGGTTATCTTTTCTTTCCGTATACTGCTCTCCTAATGTTACAGGTCGAACGGAGAAGCGTATTCGAGGGGCTACTGTTGGGGGAAAATATCTCATCTTCGGGGTTATTGCAAAAGCAGCATGAAGACAGCCAACTAATTCGAAGATTGTCCGAAGACCTTCTTCGAATATGCTCGGAACCTGGTTCGAAGCCCGAAGACAGGCACTGGTTCGAAGTATGTCTTCGAACCAAAGCCCTTCAGGATCTTTTCTGCCAGCTAAGATGGAAGACTTATCTTCTATCCTATTAGATTAGTCTTTTACCATTTTAGCCCTATTAAGGAAACCGAATAGTTTCCTTAATGTCGGTTGTAATAGAGGGGTAAATAGGTCTTTTCCTTAATGTTTAGGCCTATAAATACCCCCCATTTCATCCTGTAATGGGGACCGATTACAAGTGATTCAATACACACTTTCGAACTATTCTAAGCTATTATCCTTTCGGAGGCTTAGAACAGTTTGCTTCGCAAACACTTCGTTTGTTAGTTTCTTTTCTACAGAAACCTGTTAGCGTAATCTTTTACGCCAACAGTTATCTCATGTATGTCATCAAGCCGTGAGACACATCCATTCCTGTCAACAACTTCTTCTTTCTCGTGTTGCTGACAGGGAATGGATGTGCTCACGGTTCCATGGCAGCCATGAACATTTTGAAAAGCTACACAAAATATGCTGAGGCCTCAACAACATTGTGTTCAGTTTACTACTGCTATTATTTCTAAGGCTACTATATACTAATCCTCAAGTTCATGCATCCGGTTGAAGACCAATATTAGATTCTGCAATTCCTTTTAGAGGCCTATGATGCAAATTGTTATTGAGTTATCTCATGTATGTCATCAAGCCGTGTGAAACGTCCATTCCTATCAACAACTTCTTTCTCGTGTTGCTGACAGGGAATGGGCGTGCTCACGGTTCCATGGCAGCCATGAACATTTTGAAAAGCTACACAAAATATGCTGAGGCCTAAACAACACTGTGACCAGTTTACTACCGCTATTATTTCTAAGGCTACTATATACTAATCCTCAAGTTCATGCATCTGGCTGAAGGCCAACATTAGATTCTGCAATTCCTTTTAGAGGCCTATGATGCAAATTGTTATTTAGTTATCTCATGTATGTCATCAAGCCATGGGACACATCCATTCCTGTCAACAACTTCTTCTTTCTCGTGTTGCTGACAGGGAATGGATGTGCTCATGGTTCCATGGCAGCCATGAACATTTTGAAAAGCTACACAAAATATGCTGAGGCCTAAACAACACTGTGATCAGTTTACTACTGCTATTATTTCTAAGGCTACTATATACTAATCGTCATGTTCATCCGGCTGAAGGCCAACATTAGATTCCACAATTCCTTTTAGGGGCCTATGATGCAAATTGTTATTGAGTTATCTCATGTATGTCATCAAACCATGTGACACATCCATTCCTGTCAACAGCTTCTTCTTTCTCGTGTTGCTGACAGGGAATGGATGTGAACATGGTTCCATGGCAGACATGAACATTTTGAAAAACAACACAAAATATGCTGAGGCCTCAACAACACTAGAGAGAGAAAACAACACAACATCCTAACTTTAGGATTAATATGACATCAGACCTTTTTTGCATAACCAAAATTCTGATACATTAGCCTCTTAATATGAATAGTTTATCTATGGCGGAAGAAGGACGTTCCATCGAGTAGCTCATCTACGAGTCTCCCGCAAAAACAAATAAAGAGGGTTCATCTGAAGGATCCTCCGATAGTGAATCTTCGTACCACTCTCCGGAGAATGAACATCCAATGGAGCCTTGGAAGAAGAGAACGAGAGAAGACGCCGATGAGGATTACATTCCTGAAGCTCAAGCGGAGGTAATTATTACGTTAGTAACAAGTCAGAGCAGCTTCTAACCGAGGATTACATTCTTGAAGCTCACATTGTCTATCATCGTAGGATCGTCCAAAGCGAGGAAGCAAGCGTCGATTATTCCAAGTCGAGAAAAGAACAACTATTGTCCCAGCTATTGAGTCAGCTGAGCGAACAAATGTTGAGCCCGCTGCCACAACATCGTCTGCAAATGCGAAGAGGAGAGGGAAATGGGAGAAGAACAAGCTACATACAGCTATCTATAAGGTTGAAGAAGTGCATGTTGATGGGGCTCCAAAGAAGCCAAAAGAAATCACAGCGAAGTGGCGTAACGACTGTGGATGTCTCGCCAGGGAGCGATGTAAGATAGTTTGGAAAAATTGGAAGACTGCCCCTGAAGCTACAAAGAACGAATTGTGGCAGCATATAAAAGCGCATTATAAATTCCGGAAGACCGCTTAGAAGACGCTAAAGCTGCCACATTGAAGACTATCGGGAAGGCTCTCCGTACATTTAGAACTAAACTGAACACACAATACCTTCAGAAAGATGAGTCGCCACTCAACGACTACGGCTTTATAATGCCAAATGAATGGAATGAATTCAAAATGCAGCATTGCTCCGAAGAAGCCAAACAAGAGAGCATAATGTTCAAAGAACTTAATAAGAAGAATAAGTTCCCCCATAAACTTGGGCCAGGTGGATATAAGGCTAAGGAGGATGAGTGGAGTAAAAAGGAGGAGGACCATGTGGCTGGGTTACCTGAACAGTTTTCAGGTGCTGATCAGCGCACTAAGAGATGGCTCCTAGGTCGAGCTAAAAAAACACCCGAGGGCCAATATATGCTCTCCGACTCACGGACTAGTGAAGTATTCCAGAAAGCACAGGAAATCACTGAGTTGGAGAAGACTGGAAAGTTCAAGCCCGAGGGATGTAATGACCAGCTTACATCTGCTCTCGGAAACGAGGAACATCGAGGGCGCAACCGAGGTGTCTCTTCTATAGCACCCTGGAAAAATACTTTCAAGAAACAGGAGGGTGCCACATACAAGAAGCGTCAAGCACGCACAGACGACGCCGCAGAGCGCCGTGCAGAGTGGGAGCGACACTTTTTTGAATTTATTAACGAGAATCCAAACATAATGCAGGCTGCAGCTGGACAAATAATTGTGCCAGAGGTACGACTCGACGTACCAAGCAGTGTTGGCTCTGTACAAGACAAATTTCCTGTAAATTATATTAAAGAGGACACACCCTGCAGCCTGCATGTACCGATAGGGCGCAAAGGGCATTCCCAAGAGGCTGCACGAGGCATTGCTATGCCTGGGGATTTATTTCACAATCGGCCTATTCCTGCTGACTATACCAAGGTTCAGGTCAATGAGATCATCAACGACAGATTTATTAATGACCCCTTGGATCTTCCAATGCCTGATGAGGGGATTGAGACAATCGGAGATGCTCTAAATAACTTTGTCCTATGGGCGAGCCGAGATATCAAATTACTGCATACAAGTTCTCAGAGTAAATCACCTATTGTCTCATCACAATCCCCCACATATCTTTCATCTCAGGATGTGCAAAATATAGGATCATTATCACCTGTTGATGAGCGTGAAATAGAGGAAAAGGCAGAGGAAGAGCCAGTGCCCAATAAAGTGGCAGAAGTGATAGAATCGAAAGTGACTTCTGATCCTCAAGTGACAAAGCTAGTGCCAGTGCTTGAGCCCACTGATGAGCCCAACACAAATGTGCCAGAGCCAGATCAAATGCCAGTGCTAGTTCCGACTGAGCCTCAAGTGCCAGTTCCGGCTGATCCTCAAGTGCCAGTGCTAGTTGCTGCCGAGCCTGAAAAACAAGATGCATGCCCAAAGCCAGCAATCCACAAGATAACTGTTCAAGCTGGGCAGTGTTCTGCGCTGAAATCTGAGATGCATAAATTTTTTAATACTTTGGGGCAAACACGTTCTATGCCCGAAGCGGCTCCCATAAAGGCTCTAGTACAAAAGCATGCGGGCTCACTTTCTGTTAATAAGAGGACCTACGGAGACGAGGATTATATCGAATACGAACCAGGCAAACCATTATTACCCCAAGGAGTACTTAATTGTATGCCTTGGACGATGAAAACATTTCATGACTGGTACCTCGAAGCGTCTTCGTTATGTGTAACACAAATAGAACTGACGGTTCCACAAGAAATATTCAACTGCCCAGAGTTTAAGCTTGCACTATTTTTCGACGACTTCCATCGGATGTTTCGTCTGAAGCGAACCGACATCACAAGCATGATGCTCTGGTGCATGTAAGTACTTTATACTTTGTTAATACAAAGAAAAAAGAAATAATGTCTTATATTGACTATTGTTTTATAACATATGCAGTTGTAATTCACGCGGTGACGAGTCTAAATTGTATGGGTACTTAAACCCGTCATTAATAAGCCAAAGTGCGTTGAACCCGATACTAAACCAGAATGATAGCAAGTACTGGACTGCGGGTAAGAAAAAATTTCAAAGAAAGATGTTCAATAAAGACGAAGACAAACTTAAGAAGAACAAAAGGAGTTGTGCCGCGTTGTATATTGCGCGGTGCATGTATCAATGGAAGGACAGAGAAATGATAAGTGGGGCATATAACTTTAAGTAAGTATACCCACTATATCCACTTAAACACGTTTTATCGATTATGAAACTAACATAATCATATATTACTTCTTTCAATAGTGATCATTGGATTGCACTTCTGATATACCCAAAAAGCTCAAGGGTTTATGTGCTCGACTCGCTCGACAAACCCAAAAAAGAATATCAAGATATATTAAATATTATTCAGAGTGCATATAGATACTACGTGGAAAAGTTAGGTGGCCCACATGATCCACAGAGGCCGAAAGAAATGCTTATCAGAACCAACTATCCGGTAATATTATATTTTTAAATTTGTTAATTCAATTGATAAAGCCAAACTATATATCTGTTGGGGGAAAATATCTCATCTTCGGGGTTATTGCCAAAGCAGCATGAAGACAGCCAACCAGTTCGAAGATTGTCCGAAGGCCATCTTCGAAGGTGCTTGGAACCTGGTTCGAAGCCCGAAGACAGGCATTGGTTCGAAGTATGTCTTCGGGCCAAAGCCCTTCAGGATCTTTTCTGCCAGCTAAGATGGAAGACTTATTTTCTATCCTATTAGATTAGTCTTTTACCATTTTAGCCCTATTAAGGGAACCGAATAGTTTCCTTAATGTCGGTTGTAATAAAGGGGTAAATAGGTCTTTTCCTTAATGTTCAGGCCTATAAATACCCCCCATTTCATCCTGTAATAAGGACCGATTACAAGTGAATCAATACACACTTTCGAACTATTCTAAGTTATTATCCTTTCGGAGGCTTAGAACAGTTTGCTTCACAAACACTTCGTTTGTTAGTTTCTTTTCTACAGAAACCTGTTAGCGTAATCTTTTACGCCAACAATATCGTTCTAACTTTGTCTATTTTGAAGTGTCACAAACAATCTCTTGGTTCCGTGCATTGTGGCTACTATACTTGTGATTTCATGAGCAATAACTTAGGAAAGTTTGGGCGGACAGTATCTGAGGATACTAAAGAAGTAAGTTGATTTCTTGTGTGTTAATCTAATATAACTTGCAGCGTATGTACTTATATTTTACGTATGCAGGCGTTAGGTCCATCAACCGTTGCCCAGAAGAGCCAACTCTCTGAATCACAAATGTATGAAATCGTATCAAGGATGTGCCGCTTAACGATGCATGAGATTCTTCATGAGCTTGGAGTATTTTTCGATCCTGAGAGTGAAGTGGCCAAGCATCCAACTCTGTATGATTGGGCCGGAAGAATGAAAAGGCGAACCAATTAAGATATGAGTTAGCCTTCCAAGAAAACATAAACCGCATGAGCATGTATTTGTGAAACAATGAATTGTGTTGATGGATGTTTATTGTGAAACATAAACCGGAAGAATGTAAACATTGTGAATTTTTGAAAATTGATGAGATTGATGGTTGTTGTGTTGATGTGTTGTTGTTGTGGATGTGTATGTGGATATGTGGATGTTTTGCTGCTGTGTATGTGGATATGTGGATGTTTGTTGCTGTGTATGTGGATGGCTGTGTGAAGCATATAATTTCTGTGTTTTGGTTTGTGGGATCACAGCATTCTGTGTTATGGGTTATACACAGCAGTGGCGGGCAGATGAGGTAGCTTGCCCGTTACTGCTGTTGACATAGTGGTGGCAGGCGTGCTGACATCATCTGCCCGCCACTGCTATTGATAACGGCAGTGGCGGGCAGATGAGGTCAGCGCGCCCGCCACTGCTGTTGACATAGTGGTGGCGGGCGCGCTGACATCATCTGCCCGCCACTGATATTGATAATAGCAGTGGCGGGCCGATGAGCTCAGCGCGCCCGCCACTGCTGTTGACACAGCGGTGGCGGGCGCTCTGACCGCCACTGCTAACCAGCGATAGCAGTGGCGTTAGAGCAGTGGCGGACTGGATGCCTGCCACTATAGGTCGATTTTGCCCGCCGCTACAGTGTCGCTTTGTAGTAGTGCCCGCAGACCTCGTCTTCCACTTTGCATGTCGCTCCAAGTCTGCGAGGCAGGCGGTGCCGTATCGAAGGCAGAGAAGTCTAAAGCTTCATCGCTTGCTAAGACCGTTTGCGAAGGAAAAAACGAAGAACTCCGAAGGGACTCCATCTTCACAATGGCTAGCAGATCCTGAGCTACTTCGGGGATGGCTTCGCCGTTAGGCCCCCTCGGAAGCTTAAACCGAGGGGTGCCTTCAGACCTAGCTACCTCGAGGACTGTCCACAACTGGTGAAGTTCTTCAGAGTCCTCAAGCACTTCGAAGTCAACATTCGGAGGCTGAGCCTGGGCGGGTATAAAAAACCCCCGCATTCATATTAATAAGCTGATAAGTTTTTACAAGCCTGCAGCTAAGAATTACAAGGGGCCTAAGGAGATCTACACCTTCGAAGGCGGCGGCATCGAGGTCGAAGGCTGATTGGGCAAAGCAAGTGCTTTGGCTCGGCGAAGGCGGAGGGCCTTCTGAAGCTCGAGGACTGCTTCACAGCCTTGGGCCTTCCAAGGCTCCTGAAGCCGCCGCCAGGCTTCGCGGACGTCTGTCGGAGGCGTCACCAAGTGTTGGCCCCCGAAGGCCACCGGGGTCACGGAGGTTGCCGCCTCGAGGTGGTTGCACCCTGCGTCGTGAAGCATCTACAACACTCCTTGACCCGCCACTCGGTCGGCCATCAGGGTGAAGCACTTCAGAGACTGCTCCGCCATCGAAGCCACCACCTTCAAGAACGCGGTGCGGTCCCCGATTGGATACTGGTCGCCGAAGTCCAAAGCCCGACATTTGGTCCCTATCTGTTGAAGGACTTCGGCCAGACTCTGAGTGGCTTCGCCGAGGTTGTCAATGACGAAGTCCTCAAGTGACTGAGCCCGGTGGCGGAGTTCGGATTTCTCCTTCGCCTGCCGGGCTTCGGCGTCCTTCGCAGCTTTGAGCTCTGAGCGGAGCCTATCCATCTCTGAGGCCAAGGGTTCCTTAGCCTTGCCAGCCTCGGCCTTCGCTGCCTCTGCCTCAGCCCTCGCCGTTTTGTCCTCGCCCCTCGCCGCATCGGCTGAAGCTTCGGCCCGCCTTCGCTTCTCGGCTTCCACCGAAACTTCGCGTCAGAGGGCCTCCTTCTCCTCTGCCAGGCGCGTCATCCGCCTGTCTGTAGAAGTCGAAGCTGCTGCATTCAGTGCGAAGGCCTAGAAGAATTCAAGAAATCATAAGTGTTGGTCGAAGATGAAGGTATAACTCGAAGGCTGTGCAGGACTTCGCTCACCTGCATAAGGGCTTCGTTCGCATTGATGAAGAGTTCCATGGGGTTCGAGCGGCTGAGTTGAGCCACCAAGTCCCCTACCTCCGTAGCTGCACAGCCCTCGCGGAAGCTGTTGATGGCCGCCTCCGTTACGGCCCCCTTCGGCCGAATAGGCTGGACAATCTCCTCCGCCGCAACCACCTGCGCAGGCTTCGGCATGGCCGGACTTAGCTCCACCACATCAACGTCCTCGTCTCTTTGAGGGTCCCCTTCGCCGCGGCCGCTGCCTCCATCTTCTTCAGACGAGGATCTGTCGGACTTTGAGCTACTGCCGCTGCTGCCACTGCTGCTGCTGCTGGAGGCCTCTACTGGCTTCACCGCAGTTGACCTCGTGCCGGCGTCATCCTCTGCTAGCTTCGCCGCAGTGGGCCTTGCACCGGCATCCTCCTCTGCAAAAAGTCCATGTCAAAATCCACATAATTAAGAGAAGTATGTTTGAAATGTTTACCTTCATCAGAGATTTATTCGAAGGAAGAGGGGTCAATGTGTGCCCCCCAGTCCCTACGCTGCGAGGCTGGCGTGTCGGCCTTCGTGCCCGAAGTTATCGCCATCGAGGCCTTTGCTACCTTCTTGGTAGCCGGAGCAGGCGCGTCGGCCTCCGCTCCCGAAGTCATCATCGTCGAAGCCTTCGTTGCCTTCTTGGTAGCTGGAGCACTTATGGGCTCCGCCGCTTGTTGGGGGAATATATTTCCCTTAAACAGGGGCCAAATGACGTCAGCTTCCGACAGCCTTCGGCCCAGAACCAGGTACTGTCGGAGCCTGTTTTCTCTAAGTGTTGTTTCCAGGTCCCAAGGTGCCCGTCGGGGCCCGTAGCTTCGGAGCCCCTAGACCAGGAGGTCCGGCCCGGAGCCCCCAATTCAGGCCCGGGCGCAGGCCAGTCCGGAGGCCGCCCTCCGGGAGTCCAGTTCGGAGGTCGCCCTCCGGAGCCAAGTCCGGAGGCCGCCCTCCGAGAGCCAAGTCTCCAAGAAGCCAAGTCCGGAGGCCACCCTCCGAGAGCCAAGCCCGGAGGCCACCCTCCGGAGTCCTGTTCGGAGGCCATCCTCCAAGAAGCCAAGTCCGGAGGCCACCCTCCGAGAGCCAAGCCCGGAGGCCACCCTCCGGAGTCCTGTTCGGAGGCCATCCTCCAAGAAGCCAAGTCCGGAGGCCACCCTCCGAGAGCCAAGCCCGGAGGCCACCCTCCGGAGTCCTGTTCGGAGGCCATCCTCCAAGAAGCCAAGTCCGGAGGCCACCCTCCGAGAGCCAAGCCCGGAGGCCACCCTCCGGAGTCCTGTTCGGAGGCCATCCTCCAAGAAGCCAAGCCCGGAGGTCACCCTCCGGAGCCAAGACCGAAGGCCACCCGCCGGAGCAGCGCTTCGGAGCCCCCCCCCTCGGGTGCACTCCGAAGCCCCCTCCGCTCCCAGCTTGTCGTTTAGTTGGTCAAAGGCTGGCGCAGCCTGACACGTCTGTAAAGCTGCAAAGCTGTCTGGTACCCGTGTACAGTAGCCAGCCCCCTTTCCCTGTTTACCCCTATGAGCCTAAGGGCCCATGGAGGGTATCTTGGTCTTTTCCTTAAGGCCTGCGTGCCTATAAAAGCAGGGCCAAGCCCTTGTAACGGGACACAGGCTCCAGGGGGCCATGAGACCCTGGAGTTATCTTCTTCGCCTCGAGGCACACCATGCCAAATCTACCACAAACTGGACGTAGGGCTATTATCCCCTAGGGGAGGCCCGAACCAGTATAAACCCTATCTCTCCCTGTGAGAACCCATCGAGGTTCATTCTCCATATCATACTCCACCACAGAAAACCTGCTGGAACTAACACTATTGTTCCAACAGTTGGCGCCGTCCGTGGGGAGGTTGGTCCTAGAAGCTAAGTTCTCTACCACTGCCTGCAACCCGAAGTGCGCCCGAGGGGGGAGCATCGAGGCTTTCTCGCTTCGCGCACCCTCCGGCAAGGGGCTTCGAGGGCAGATCGAAGGCCACCTTCGCCTTCCTCCATCCTCCGCAGACCGGAGCCCACTCTCCGGCAAGGGGCTCCGCTCCACGTTTCAAAGGACATCGAAGCCCCGAAGGGCTACAAGGTAAGTACCGCCCAAAGCCATCGAAGCACCGCTTCGCCTTATTTAAACCCGAAGCACCGCTTCGTCTTATTTAAAACCCGAAGCCTTGCTTCGCTTTACTCAAAAACCGAAGCCATGCTTCGCTTTATTTAAACCCGAAGCACCGCTTCTTCTTATTTAAACCCGAAGCACCGCTTCGTCTTATTTAAAACCCGAAGCCTTGCTTCGCTTTACTCAAAAACCGAAGCCATGCTTCGTCTTATTTAAAACCCGAAGCACCGCTTCGTCTTATTTAAAACCCGAAGCCTTGCTTCGCTTTACTTAAAAACCGAAGCCATGCTTCGCTTTATTTAAATCCGAAGCCATGCTTCGTCTTATTTAAACCCGAAGCCCCGCTTCACCTTATTTAAAACCGAAGTCTTGCTTCGCTTTATAAAACCCGGAGTACCCCTCCGAAGGCTACACAGTGCCCCCGGGCCCGTAGCAGTGGGCTAAAAGGACTCCGGGCCACTGGCCCGACGCGTCCAGGGATTCCGGGCTCCGCGCCCGAAGCATCCCAGGGATTCCGGGCTCCGCACCCGAAGCATCCCAGGGTCGAAGGTGACCCAGAGTCGAAGGTGGCTCAGAGTCGAAGGCTACACAGTGCCCCCGGGCCCGTAGCAGTGGGCTAAAAGGACTCCGGGCCACTGGCCCGACGCGTCCAGGGATTCCGGGCTCCGCGCCCGAAGCATCCCAGGGATTCCGGGCTCCGCACCCGAAGCATCCCAGGGTCGAAGGTGACCCAGAGTCGAAGGTGGCTCAGAGTCGAAGGTGGCTCACATTATCACAGGTTCGGTGAATCCACACCAATTATCCTTCTCATTACAGGACCAAGCTCCGAAGCCCAGCTTCGTTACCCAAGCACGCTCCGAAGCCCTGCTTCGCGTGTTAACATAATATACGCCCGAGCGTCCCGAAGTCTTATTTCGCTAAAATCTAAGTGCGTTCCAGAGCCTCGCTCATGCACAACATCCAAATCCTAGCGTGCCGAAGCATGCCTCGCTGAACTTGGTTATGCCAGAGCCCTGCTCCGCACCAAGTTAGCGCGTACGGAGCCCAAAAGAGGGCTCCGCTCAGTGAATTTCAGCAGCCGAAGCATTGCTTCGCACCCATTTAAAGCATTCGAAGCCCAAAGGGGCCTTCGCTTGAATAAAATTTCATGCATCAAGCCGCCAAAAGGCGCACCCTTCGCATCTTTTATTTTTTGCCCGTACCAGCAACGGCTAAGTCCCTAACTGCCACGTGCAAAGGGGGGAAGCATATATGCGAGGTGTGCGAATGTAATGTACAGTACGAGCGTGACAAGCTAAGCGTTCGAAGCCAAACAATGCGAAGCATACAAACGAAGTATGCGAGTATAATAAACTCCGTTCATTAAGAGAGTTGAGAAGTATGTTATGCGTTCGAAGCCAAACAATGCGAAGCATACAAACGAAGTATGCGAGTATAATAAACTCCGTTCATTAAGAGAGTTGAGAAGTATGTTACAAATATACTTCGAAGACAAAACTACGAGTAATCTGTATCTAAGCCTAAGAAGAACCGAGTGCGAGGCCCCAACCCTCGCTTGCCTCTCCTTCGGCGAGGGCCCCCTCGGCTGGATGTTGCCTCGTCGGAGCCCGCTCTCCCTCGACCGGCTCGTCCAGGCTCCGAAGCCTGCAGGCTTCGGCTTCCGCTTTGCAGGTCGCTCCAAGTTCGCGAAGCAGGCGGTGCCGTGTCGAAGGCAGAAAAATCTAGGGCTTCGTCGCTCGCTAAGGCCGCTCGCGGAGGCAAGGGTAAAGAACCTTGAAGGGACTCCGTCTTCACAGCGGCTAGCAAATCCTGAGCTATTTCGGAGATGGCTTCGCCCCGAGGCCCCCTCGGTAGCTTAAACCGAGGGGGGCCTTCGGACCTAGCTACTTCGAGGATCGCCCACAGATGTTGAAGCTCTTCAGAGTCCTCGAGGACTTCGAGGTCTACGCTCGAAGGCTGAGCCTGGGCAGGTATAAAAAACCCCCGCATTCGTATTAATAAACTGATAAGTCTTTACAAGCCTACAGCTAGGTATTACAAGGAAGCCTAAGGAGATCTACACCTTGAAGCATATATGCGAGGTGTGCGAATGTAATGTACAGTACGAGCGTGACAAGCTAAGCGTTCGAAGCCAAACAATGCGAAGCATACAAACGAAGTATGCGAGTATAATAAACTCCGTTCATTAAGAGAGTTGAGAAGTATGTTATGCGTTCGAAGCCAAACAATGCGAAGCATACAAACGAAGTATGCGAGTATAATAAACTCCGTTCATTAAGAGAGTTGAGAAGTATGTTACAAATATACTTCGAAGACAAAACTACGAGTAATCTGTATCTAAGCCTAAGAAGAACCGAGTGCGAGGCCCCAACCCTCGCTTGCCTCTCCTTCGGCGAGGGCCCCCTCGGCTGGATGTTGCCTCGTCGGAGCCCGCTCTCCCTCGACCGGCTCGTCCAGGCTCCGAAGCCTGCAGGCTTCGGCTTCCGCTTTGCAGGTCGCTCCAAGTTCGCGAAGCAGGCGGTGCCGTGTCGAAGGCAGAAAAATCTAGGGCTTCGTCGCTCGCTAAGGCCGCTCGCGGAGGCAAGGGTAAAGAACCTTGAAGGGACTCCGTCTTCACAGCGGCTAGCAAATCCTGAGCTATTTCGGAGATGGCTTCGCCCCGAGGCCCCCTCGGTAGCTTAAACCGAGGGGGGCCTTCGGACCTAGCTACTTCGAGGATCGCCCACAGATGTTGAAGCTCTTCAGAGTCCTCGAGGACTTCGAGGTCTACGCTCGAAGGCTGAGCCTGGGCAGGTATAAAAAACCCCCGCATTCGTATTAATAAACTGATAAGTCTTTACAAGCCTACAGCTAGGTATTACAAGGAAGCCTAAGGAGATCTACACCTTCGGAGGCGGAGGCGTCGAGGTCGAAGGCTTGTCCGGATCAGTGGGCCCCTTGAACCGGCGTTGTCGGAGGGCCTTCATAAGGTCAAGGACTGCCTCGCAGCCTTGCTCCTTCCAGGGATCCTGCAGCCGCCGCCAGGCCCCACGGACTTCGCCCGGAGGCGTCACCAAGTGCGGACCCCCGAAGGCCACGGGGGCCACGGAGGTTGCCGCCCGAAGGTGGTCACACCCCGCGGCATGGAGCATGTGCAACACTCCTTGACCGGCGACGCGACCGGCCATGAGAGCGAAGCCTGTCAGCGCTTCGTCCGCAATCGAAGCCGCTGTCTTCAAATAATCGGCGCGGTCCCCAATCGGGTCTTGGTCGCCAAACTCCGGAACCCGGCACTCGGTCCCTATTTTCTCAAGGACCTCGGTCAGGCTCTGGGTGGCCTCGCCAAGGTTGGCCACAACGAAGCTCTCGAGGTCCTGGGCCCGTTGATGGAGCTCTTCGATCTCCTTCGCCTGTCGGGCCTCGGCATCCTTCGAAGCCTGGAGCTCCGCGCGAAGCCGAGCCGTCTCCGAGGCCAAAGCCTCCCTCGCCTCCTTCGCCTCCGCAGCCGAAGCTTCGGCCCGTTTCCGCCCCTCGGCTTCCTCTGAAACCTCGCGGCGAAGGGCCTCTTTCTCCGCTGCGAGGCGCTCCAACCGCCTGTCGGCAGCAGTCGAAGCGGCTGCGTTCAGTGCGAGGGCCTGCAGAAGTTGAAGAAGTCATAAGTACCAAGGAAAAGCTAACATATAGCTCGAAGTTGCAAGGGGCTTCGCTCACCCGCAGGAGGACTTCGTTCGAGCTGACAAAGAGATCCGCGGGGTCCTGGTGGCTAAGCTGGGCCACCAAGTCCCCCTCCTCCGCAGAAGCACAAGCCTCGCGGAAACTGCGGATCGCCGCCACCGTCACACCTCCCCTCGGCTTGAAAGGGTGAATCACGGCCACGGTCCCCTCCGCGGGCTTCGGCGAAGCGGGGCTCAAGCCCACCACGTCGACATCTTCTTCGCCTCGAGGGTCCACGCGGCCCCCGCCGCCTTCGCCGTCAGACGAAGTGCTCCCGGACTCCGACTCGCTGCTGCTGCTGCTACTGCTGCTGCTGCTCGAAGCCTCCGCGGGCTCCGCCTCGGCGGACTTCGACCCGCCTTCGCCGGCCGGCTTCGCCGCAGCGGGCCTCGCATCGTCTTCGTCCTCTGCGAAAAGCCAAGTCAAAACCTGCATATTGAAGAGAGGCTTGCAAAGAGAAAAAAGGGCCTACCATCATCAGAGATCTCCTGGAAAGAACCAGGGGCTAAGTGTGTCCTCCAGCCCCCTCGCTGCGAAGCTGGCGCATCCACCTTCGCGCCCGAAGTTGGTTCCGCCGAAGCACCCGTGGCCTCCTTGGCAGCATGAGTGCGCGCGTCAACCTCCGCCTCAGAAGCCCTCGCCGCCAGGGGCTTCGCGGCCTTCTTGGGGGTCGGAGTAGCTGCGGGCTTCGCCGCAACCTCCCCCGAGGCGTCCGCTTCGTCCTCGTCCCCCCTCTTCCTCTTGGCTCCGGCCGACGAGGCAGCCAGGTGGGCGAAGTCCGGCAGAGCGGGGAGCCCTCCGAGGCCAAGCGCGGTCCACACTCTGTTCCAGCGCTCCCAGGACCCCACCAGGGCGAGGCGCTGGTTCTGCTCCTCGGGAGTCGGAGTCCCGACGACTCGGTCCGCCGCCGCGATGGCCTCCTCCGGGGTCCTCATGTCGAGGTCGGCTACATGAAAAGGTTGAGTTAGGACCGAAGTGTTCAAGTACTAAAAGCAAGAAGAGCGCGAAGACTTACAAAAGCGGTCGAAGGCCAGCTCGCTGAGTTCACCTCGATCCGAAGCCTGGAAGAGACCCTCCGGCCAAGAGCGCGCGAGGGGGCTTAGCCGAAGGGTGAGGAACTCCTCTGCAAGGTCCCTCATGCTCATCTTCGCTGCCACCCTTCGGAGCAGCGAAATCCTCGATTGAAGGAGGCCTTCGCTGGTCTTCACCACCCCTTCGCGCCGATACAAAATATGGGCGTTGGTGCTCCGAAGGGGGGAGTTGGCTCCGACCGAGGCATAGAACCACTCTTGGTCCCACCTCGAGTGCCACTTGTTGTTGACGGCCCTCGCCGGGAAGGCGTCTTGGTACTCCTTCCGAAGCTGAAAATTGGCGCTGCCGAAGGCAAGCGCCCTCTTGACGCGGTCCGGCCCCTCCCGGGGCTTCGGTTGGCAGTTGGCATCATGGAGGGCGACGAAGACGTCCGCGCGGCCCTCGCAGCCCTCGGCCCTCATGGCCCACTCAAAAACGGCTAACCTCGCCACGGCGTTGGGCGAAAGCTGTGGAAGCTCAAGGTTGTAAGCCTTGAGGACTTCGCTCAGCATCCCCACCGCTGGCAGACCGAGGCCGGCCTCGAAGAAGGCCTCGAACACCACCACCCTCGTCAGCGCGAGGCCTCGGCTCAGCCTCCGACTTCTCCGGGACCCGAAGCTGGATCTTCGCCGCGATTTTCCCTTCGCAGGCCCTCCGGACCGACTCCTCCGTGGAGATCGAGGCCCTCATCTCCAGGGTCTGCTCGAACTTGTCGGAGGGGGTCCGAAGGTCCCTCGGCCCCATCCGCCTGGGCGCAGTCTTCGCCGCCGCAGCCGCCGCCGCCTGCACCTGGGCGGAGCCCGAGCTCGAGCCCAAAGCAAGAGGCTTCGCCACCGCCTTCTTCGGCATGTCGCTGGGACTCCGGCGCGAAGAGCTAAAGCTAAGCGAAGGGGGGGGCTCGGAGCGAAGCTAGAAGAGGAGCAGAGCGAGGTTTGCAAGGCAACAAGAAGAGAGCAAATGAAGGTGTGCCGAAGCCGCACGCGGTAAGTCTCTATTTATAGGCGCGGTAAGAATTCCAACCGTCGTGGGCCGGGCTCACCGCCAGATGGGCCTCCGGCGAAGGCGAACCGGCCCAGAGCAAGGTAACGGTAACATTTTCGACCGTTGCGGAGCCGTGCGGGCTCCCCGAGCCCCGAGGCCGTTCTGACGGTAAGCGCGGGCATTTATTGCTCCCGGATGTCGAGGCCGCCCTCGGTCCAGGCGCCGAAGGTATGTTTTCTCTGTAGTTATGTTTCCAGGTCATTTGTCCTAAGGACGCGTGCACCCCTTCGTTCCGAAGGCCTACACGCGAGGGGCTACTGTTGGGGGAATATATTTCCCTTAAACAGGGGCCAAATGACGTCAGCTTCCGACAGCCTTCGGCCCAGAACCAGGTACTGTCGGAGCCTGTTTTCTCTAAGTGTTGTTTCCAGGTCCCAAGGTGCCCGTCGGGGCCCGTAGCTTCGGAGCCCCTAGACCAGGAGGTCCGGCCCGGAGCCCCCAATTCAGGCCCGGGCGCAGGCCAGTCCGGAGGCCGCCCTCCGGGAGTCCAGTTCGGAGGTCGCCCTCCGGAGCCAAGTCCGGAGGCCGCCCTCCGAGAGCCAAGTCTCCAAGAAGCCAAGTCCGGAGGCCACCCTCCGAGAGCCAAGCCCGGAGGCCACCCTCCGGAGTCCTGTTCGGAGGCCATCCTCCAAGAAGCCAAGTCCGGAGGCCACCCTCCGAGAGCCAAGCCCGGAGGCCACCCTCCGGAGTCCTGTTCGGAGGCCATCCTCCAAGAAGCCAAGTCCGGAGGCCACCCTCCGAGAGCCAAGCCCGGAGGCCACCCTCCGGAGTCCTGTTCGGAGGCCATCCTCCAAGAAGCCAAGTCCGGAGGCCACCCTCCGAGAGCCAAGCCCGGAGGCCACCCTCCGGAGTCCTGTTCGGAGGCCATCCTCCAAGAAGCCAAGCCCGGAGGTCACCCTCCGGAGCCAAGACCGAAGGCCACCCGCCGGAGCAGCGCTTCGGAGCCCCCCCCCTCGGGTGCACTCCGAAGCCCCCTCCGCTCCCAGCTTGTCGTTTAGTTGGTCAAAGGCTGGCGCAGCCTGACACGTCTGTAAAGCTGCAAAGCTGTCTGGTACCCGTGTACAGTAGCCAGCCCCCTTTCCCTGTTTACCCCTATGAGCCTAAGGGCCCATGGAGGGTATCTTGGTCTTTCCTTAAGGCCTGCGTGCCTATAAAAGCAGGGCCAAGCCCTTGTAACGGGACACAGGCTCCAGGGGGCCATGAGACCCTGGAGTTATCTTCTTCGCCTCGAGGCACACCATGCCAAATCTACCACAAACTGGACGTAGGGCTATTATCCCCTAGGGGAGGCCCGAACCAGTATAAACCCTATCTCTCCCTGTGAGAACCCATCGAGGTTCATTCTCCATATCATACTCCACCACAGAAAACCTGCTGGAACTAACACTATTGTTCCAACACCGCTGTTTGAGGGTCCGCGACCGCTGCCTCCTCCGGAGTAGGGGCTTCGGTCGCGGGGCCCTCCAGCCTAGCCCTCGGAGTTTCAGGCTCATCATCATCCCCTCTCTTCCTCTTGGCGCCGGCCGTCGAAGCCGCGAGTTGGGAGAAGTCCGGCAAGGCAGGGAGCTCTTCGAAGCCGAGCAGGGTCCACACCCTGTTCTAGTGCTCCCAGGACCCCACCGACGCAAGCCGCTGGGCTTGCTCCTCTGGAGTCAGAGCCGCAATGACGCGCTCCGCTGCCGCGATGGCCTCCTCCGAAGTCCTCACTTCGAGATGGGCTTCATAAAAGTCCAAGTCAGAGTGAAGTTTTTGCGAAGTATGAAGAAGAAAGGGTTTGAAGTCTTACAAAGGTGCTCGAAGGCCAACTCGTTTAGGCCCCCTCGGCCCGAAGCTTGGAAGAACCCCTCCGGCCAAGAGCACGCGAGGGGGCTGAGCCGGAGGGTGATGAACTCCTCCGCGAGGTCCCTCATGCTCATCTTCGCGGCAACCCTCTGGAGGAGCGAGATCCTCGAGAGAAAGGTGTCAGGGCTGGTCTTCACCACCCTTCGCGCCGATAGGTGATACGGTCATTGGTACACCGAAGTGGAGAGTTCACGCCGACGGAGGCATAGAACCACTCTTGATCCCACTTCGAGTACCATTTGCTGTTAACAGCACTCACCGGGAAGGCGTCTTGGAACTCCCTCCGAAGCTGGAAGTTTGCGCTACCGAAGGCCAAAGCCCTCTTGACGCGGTCTGTGCCCTCCCTTGGCTTTGGCTGGCAGTTGGCGTCGTGAAGGGCGACGAAGACATCTGCACGGCCCTCGCAACCCTTGGCCCTCAGGGCCCATTCGAAGACAGCAAGGCTCGCCATGGCGTTGGGTGAAAGCTAAGGAAGCTCGAGGTTGTAGGCCTTGAGGACTTCGCTCAGCATCCCCACTGCTGGCAGCCCGAGGCCGGCTTCGAAGAAGGCTTCAAACACTACCACGTCATCAGCCCAAGGCCTCGGTATAGCCTCCGACTTCTCCAGGACTCTGAGTTGAATCTTCGCTGCAATCCTCCCTTCGCAGGCCCTCTGGACAGATTCCTCTGTGGAGATCGAGGCCCTCATCTCCAGCGTCTGCTAAAATTTGTCGAAGGGCATCCGAAGATCCCTTGGCCCCAGCCGCCTTGATGCAGGCTTCGCTGCCGCAGTCGCCGCTGCCTGCAATTGGGCGGACCTCGAGCTCGGGCCCAAGGCCAAGGCCTTCGAAGCTGCCTTCTTCGACATCTTTGTGGGACTTCGGCGCGAGGGGCTAAAAGCTAGCGAGGGGTGCTTCACGCGAAGCCAAGGAGGAGAAGAGAGCGAAGGATGTAAGGCGCTTAGAAAAAAAGCAAATGAGAGCATTCCGAAGCCGCACGCAGTAAACCCCTATTTATAGGCGGTAAGAATTCTGATGGTTCGTGGACCGAACCCCCTAGCAGGTGGGCCTCCAGCGAAGGCGAAGCGGCCCAGCGTAGGGTAACGGTCAATTTTCTAGTCGTTGCAGAGCTGGTTGATCTCCCCGAGGTCATTCTGGCAGCTGACGCAGACAGTTATTACCTGCGAATTTCGAAGTCACCTTCGGTCCAAGCTCCGAAGGCATGTTTTCTCTGAAGTTCCGAAGGCATGTTTTCTCTAAAGTTGTAATTTTTGGGTCATTTGTCCCAAGGGCTCGCACACCTCTTCGTCCCGAAGGCCTACACGCGAGGGGCTACTGTTGGGGGAATAGTTTTCCCTTGAACAGGGGCCAAATGATGTCAGCCTCCGACAGCCTTCGAGTTCCGAGCTCCAGCTCGACGCACCCCCAATTCGGGTTCTGAGCTCCGGCTCGACGCACCCCTATTCAGGTTCAGAGCTCTGGCTCGATGCACCCCCTATAGGGGTTCCGAGCTCTGGCTCGACGCACCCCTATTCGGGTTCCGAGCTCCGGCTCGATGCAACCTCCATTTGGGTTCCAGACTCCGGTTCGACGCGCCCACTTTCTAGGTTTCAACGCTCCAACGTGGCGCACCCCTAGTTCTTCTATCTCCTTTACGCTGTTTGCGCCCAGTCGACAAGTCATCTACCCGCAAAGGAGGGGAAAGGGGCAAAGAAGAAAGGTTTCAATTATTTACATCATTGTTGGGACGACGGATCGAACCAGCTGGTTTTCTTAGTGGATGGGAGTAATGAAATGTGTGTGCTCTGTATTCTTGGATCATGTGTATTACAACTACAGTTGGGGGGTATTTATAGGGTGGCCCACTCTGAAGGGTTGGGTTCCCGTATCCCCCAACTGCTACTCGGTTTGACATTGGTCAGCAGTACAAACAAAACAGACACTACATAGTAAAGACAGGAAGGTGCAATCTGACAGCGTATCGGCCGTGTCGGGCGCTACAAAAGGCCGCCCGACATGCGCAGAAGATCACGATCTT
>JAAALK010000909.1:0-23281 GCA_019279435.1 Zizania palustris | reverse complement strand
CGCATCACAACTACTTGTGCCTGAAGATGCCCACACAATCAGGAGTCCTGACAATCTTCGGAGATCAAGCCATGGCTCGGAGGGCAGAATATGGTCACGGTCCTCCTCTTGATCCGAGGCAAGTAAACAGTGTTCAAAATAATGAAGAAATTTTTTCAGCCTCCTCCGAAGCTTCGAAGAAGTCGTTTCCAAGACCAAGCCCTGAAGGAGAGATTGCAACGAAGATCATTGTCAAAGATGGTAAAGAATACACTTTTCAATTTGGTAAAGATTTACCTCCTGAAGTTGCAACTTCCTTGGAAAAGGTCATAGAAGAAAATTTGGATGTCTTCGCTTGGTCTGACGAAGATATCACCGGAGTTGATCGGGATATTATTGAGCACAGTTTGCTTGTAAACCCGAAGGCCCGGCCTGTTCGACAAGGGCTCCGGAAGATGTCCGCAGAGAGAGCTGCTCTAGCTAAGGACGAAGTTGAAAAACTGTTGAAGGCTGGGATTATCAGAGAAGTGGCCCATACAGAATGGTTAACCAACCCAGTCTTCGTCAGGAAGAAGTCTTCCGGGAAGTGGCGCATGTGCATTGATTTCACATCTCTGAATAAAGCGTGCCCACGTGACCCCTACCCCATGCCCCGAATTGATCAACTAGTTGACTCCACTGCAGGTTCGGAGTTACTAAGTTTCCTTGACGCGTATTCTGGTTATCATCAAATATGGTTGAAGCGCGAAGATGAAATCAAGACGAGCTTTGTAACTCCTTCGGGAGTCTTCTGCTATGTAAGAATGCCCTTCGGACTAAGAAATGCCGGGGCTACTTTTTCAAGATTAGTTGCTAAGGCTCTAGGTCATCAAATAGGCCGCAATGTGGAGGCCTATATGGATGATATTGTAATAAAGAGTGCTTTAAAGCACCAACATAGCCTAGACTTAGCAGAAACATTCAATAGCCTTCGGGCATGTGGGATCCGTCTTAACCCCGAAAAATGTATATTCGGAGCTAAGGCTGGAAAGTTGTTAGGGTACTTAGTTTCAAGCAGGGGAATTGAAGCTAGCCCTACTCAAATAACTGCGTTGCAGAAGATGGCTCCTCCGGAGAATTTAAAGCAAGTGCAAAAGCTGACTGGACGTCTGGCCGCACTTAGCAGGTTTTTATCAAGGTCTGCGGAGAGGAGCTTGCCAATATTTAAAGCTTTGAAAGGGTCCGAAGATTTTGCATGGACACCGGAGTGTCAGAAAAGCTTCGAAGATATTAAAGATTATCTCAGCAATCTTGCTACACTCACGGTGCCTATTGCGGACGAAACCCTACTCCTGTATCTTGCAGCTACAGGTTCAGCTGTCAGCGCAGTTCTTGTCAGAGAAGCAGATATCAATGGGAAGTTGGTCCAAAATCCTGTCTATTTTGTATCCGAAGCATTGTCAGGAGCGAAGACAAGATACTCCGAACTTGAAAAGTTCGTTTATGCTCTGATAATGGCTTCGAGAAAGCTAAGACATTATTTTTTGGCTCATAATATAATTGTACCAACTTCGTATCCTTTAGGAGATATGCTCCGAAGCAAAGATTCCACTGGAAGGATTGGAAAGTGGGCAGTAGAGCTAGCACCCTTCGGCATATCTTTCCTGGCAAGGACAGCTATCAAATCTCAAGTCCTAGCAGACTTCGTAGCAGAGCGGACTCCACCTACGAAGTTGACTCCAGAGAAATCAGATGACGGAGTTTGGATTATTTACTCCGATGGGGCTTTCCAAGCATCCGGAGCAGGCATTGGGGCAGTATTGATTTCACCATCAGGGCAAAGAGCAATGTACTCTGCAAGACTCAACTTTAAGTCTACCAATAATATAGCGGAGTACGAAGGGATTTTATTGGGACTCCGGAAAGCACGTGCTCTAGGGGCTACAAGGATAATTATAAAAACAGATTCTCAGATAGTAGCAGGGCACGTAGACAAAAGTTTTCAAGTCCGACATCCACAGCTTGCAAAGTACTTAGAAGAAATCCGCAAGATCGAAGCACACTTCAAGGGTATTTCCATTCGGAGTATACCAAGAGCTGAAAACGTGCAAGCGGACATTTTAGCGAAGGCTGCAGCCGGAGCTGTGGATGTGCCTGACGAAGCTTTCTATGAGGAGCTCAATGTACCTTCGGTGCCACAAATTGCCTCTGCGGAGATTCTTTGCATTCCTAGTACAGATTGGAAAGATTCGATCATAGAACTCCTGCAAGGAGGAACAAATTTGCCCGAAGAGCCCCAATTGTCAAGATTAAAGCTCAGAGCAAGAAACTATCAGTTAATCAACGGTATATTATACAAGGCCGGAGTATGTTCCCCTCTACTCCGATGTATATCTCAAGCCGAAGGCCAAGAAATTCTTCGAGAAATTCACGAAGGCCTTTGTGGAAGCCATTTAGCCCCTAGAGCTCTGGCAGGAAAAACACTTCGCCAGGGGCTTTATTGGCCCACAATAACAGCTGATGCAGAGAGCTTGGTCCGCACTTGTCAAGGATGTCAGTGGATGGGTCGACGGAGTCATCGCCCACCAACAGCTCTTCAAGTCATAGCTCCGGTATGGCCTATGGCCAGATGGGGTATGGATTTAATTGGTCCCTTTCGTTAGCAAAGGGAAATCTGAAGTTCGCAGTGGTAGCCATTGAATATTTTTCTAAGTGGGTAGAAGCAGAGCCCTTAACAGCTATCACTTCGAACAATGTACAGAAATTCTTCTGGAAGAACATTATTTGCCGGTTCGGAGTGCCTAGATATCTCACAGTTGATAATGGAACACAGTTCGACGCAGAACCCTTCAGGAAGTTTTGCGAAGACCTAGGCATTCAACTATGTTTTGCTGCAGTGAGACATCCTCAGTCGAATGGAGCCGTAGAGCGAGCCAACGGAAATATTTTATCAGGGCTAAATCGAAGAATAGTAGGATTATCAAAGGGACTGTGGACTGAAGAGCTTCCGAAGATTCTGTGGTCCATTCGGACTACGCAAACAAGGTCCACAGGTTTTACTCCGTTCAGACTGCTATTCGGAGATGAAGCTATGACTCCAACGGAGCTCAAAGGGGGATCATTTCGCAGCACCGAACCAGACATCGAAGAAGAGAGACAAGCTTCGTTAGATTTGTCAGAAGAAACAAGACTTCGAGCTGTAGCTAATCTATCAAAGTATCACCAGCAGACGAAGACTTGGTATGACCCGAAGGTTAAGCTCAGCGAGTTAAGGCCGGGTCATCTTGTTCTACGAAGCATTATAGCACCAGGGAAGTTAGGCAATAAATGGGAAGGTCCATATCTAATTGTCCGCTCAGGGCGCCCTGGTTCATTTAAATTAGCTAATTTAGAAGGTGAAGAGTTAGCACATACTTGGCATGCGGAGCACCTAAAGCGATACTTCGCATAAGGGCTCCTTGTAATTCGCTTGTAATCACCTCTAAATTAATAAAGCATACACCCTGATAGGGGCCTTCCCCTCATACACTCCCAGCTTCCCGAGCGGACGCGCTGGAACCGTGGGGTCGACTGAGAGGGAAGTGTCATTAAGCTGGGCTGTATTTCCGGACTTCGTACCCATAAAGTCGAAGCCTCCGGTGTGGTGGCTGAAATCCATCCGGAGCCCAAGCTGATACCTTGTAGGCATCCGTAAAAGAGCCAATACCACATTCTACGGAGTCCAAGCTATTGGCTGGTAGACTTCCGTAAAAAGAGCCGAAGGTGGCCAAAATCTGCGGAGTCCAAGCAGCTTGCAGACATCCGTAAAAAGAGCCGAAGGTGGCCAAATTCTGCGAAGTCCAAGCTCCGGCTGGTAGACTTCTGCAAAAAGAGCCGAAGGTGGCCAAATTCTGCGAAGTCCAAGCTCCGGCTGGTAGACTTCTGCAAAAATAGCCGAAGGTGGCTACATTTATACGGAGTCCAAGCCATTGGCTGGTAGACATCCGTAAAAGAGCCGAAGGTGGCCAAATTCTGCGAAGTCCAAGCCATTGGCTGGTAGACTTCTGCACAAATAGCCGAAGGTGGCTAAAGCAAAAAAAAACATTTGAGCCATGAGCTTCGAATGTCTGTTCATATAAGTCCAAAGTGACAAATTTTTTTAAGACACTAAAGTGTCCTGAAAGTTATCTCAATTGATTTCTTTCGTTAAACAAAGGTACCAAGTTACCACTCTTCTGACTACAAAAAGTCGAAGGCATTTCATAAGATTTCAAAAGATCTTTAAATGACAGAGGGGCTCCGAACCCCCAAAAAATTGTACTCCGAAGTTTTTCCTTTGCGCATAACCATCTTCGAATACAGTTCGAAGTTGCTTATACCCAAAGAGGGGCTAGTAATATGGAGACAATTTTAAATCGGCATTCATTATCGAAATAAATGTATTTACAGATTACATTATGAAAAATTGGTATCTATACCAAGAAGGAATCGGAGACCTCTTCGGTCCCGAGAGCTAGGGGTGGAACGACTAGTTCCAACATCGGAAGTTCTAAGAACTTTACGCTTAACTCTCTTCCTCCCCTTAGAAGCTCTAAAATCCTTCTGCTCTTGTTGAAGCTCGGCCCAAGTTCGAAGCCGCTCGGGGCTTCTTTCCCAGCTTCTAAGATCTTCAGATCTTTTATTTTGGGCTTCACCTTCGTCTTCGGACCAATTAGTGTCTTCAGAAGACGAGGTGTTTGCGTCAATCTCTTTATCTTCCTCTTTAATATAAGACAATACGTCTTTGATTACTTCGGGCGCAATAACGCCGGAGTCATCTCGAGGAATAAGAAATCGAGGACGTTTATAACTCTTTAGAAGTTCGAAGGTGTTCCACAGTGAGCGAAGTTCGCTGTTAAGCTCTAACACTTCGATATCTTCCATAAGAGCCAAAGCCTAGAAATATGATAAACAAGACTTTCATTGATAAATGTTTACAAGCATAAAGCTTTACATGATTAGAAATCCTAAAATATTCCTAAACCTGCGGGGTCGAAGGAGGTTGACTGCTCGAAGCTTGGCTCCGAACTTGCTTCTGGCGTTGGCCTTCATCAATCCAAGCCTTGATCGCAGATCGACCTTCGGCTCTCCATGAAGTTTGAAAGGCTCGCCAGGCGGCAGCCACGCCTTCGGAAGGAGTCAAAAGTCTTGCATCGTCGAAGATGATGGAGCCCTCTGCGCTCGGAGTAATTACTCGGCCCAAATCCTCATAGTAACGAAGTAATCCAAGGGCAGACACTTGTCCGGAGAGTTCTCCATAACGCATGCCTGCCGTCTTCATTTGCTTCGCTGCTCCTTGGATCCTCTTTAACCGGCGCAGCAGAGTCACATTGTCATCCGAAGGTAGTGATCCAGTAGTACCGAAGTACTCCAAGACACCTAACATCTATTCGATGACCTCCGAAGCCACCTTCTCAGACTTAAGCCTTTCCTCAATAAGCACATCCTTGGCCGAAGTCGTTTCTGCTAAAACTCCGGAGATTCTAGCGTTCTCCGTAGTCAAAGCATTCTTTTGAGTCCGGAGTTGGCCAGCCTCTTCTTGTAGCCTTACAAGTTCGGACCCCTTCGCAGCATCCTCCGTCCGCAGTCTCTCAACCTCTGCTCGAAGCACAATTCTTTCCGCTTCGAGCTCTTTCTTCGCAGCCTCCAAGCTTTGCCTAGCCCTTCGCTCTGCTAGTATTACATTATCCATCTGAGCTACTCGACCTTCGGAGAAGTTAAAATTTCTTTGAAGAGCTTCGTTCTCTTCCCGAAGTTGAGCAATTTCATTTTCGCTCGATAAAGCCGCAGCGCGGGCTAAGACTGCTTGCTAAGAAAAAAGAAAAACTGAAATAAGAAATTATTCATATATAATTTGCTATTTGCTTCGAAGATGCTTTATACCTGATAAGCTGCTCTTTCTACAGCAAGGTTAAGCTCCGGGCCCTTCGCTCTGCTTAAAAGGGCTACCAGTTCTGTTTCCCCGACTTTGCGACTGGCTTGACCCAAAGGTTTAACCAAAGTCCCAAGTCCGGTTTTCTCCTCCAAAAAAGGAGTTATGAGAGGAAGCATTTCTAAAGCCTTCTGATCAGCTCTGCTTAGCGAAGGTCCGGAGAGTTCTTCCGAGGCTCTTGGAATTTCTGAAGATGGCCCCCCCTCGGTTGATTCACTTTCATCTGTCGATTCAGATGAAGTCGATCCTTGAGTAAGAGGAGGCTCTATGTGCCTTTTACCTCTTCCAGGCCCTTGTTGAGTAACCTCCGGGCGTGGCTCCGAAGTTGTCGAAGGCCTTTGAATTATATCTTCGTGAGATACTTCGACAACAGGAGGCTCTACAAAAACAAAAATATTATACATTGTATAATTTTGCAGAAATTGATAAGAATTATGCAAAAATTTACCTTCGACATTCTCCGGGAGATCGAGTACTGGACTGATCGGAGGATCAAAAGTGAAGTCATCATCTGACTCCGCAGTTAGATTCTCTGCTGTCGGAGCATCTCCGTGATCAGCCCTTTCCTCCACAACCGAAGTTGCAGGAACTTCGGCTTCATCTCCACCCATAGGGGCTTCGTTGTGTTCCTCCTGGGTATCCGGAGCTCTCATTTCTTCGATGTTGGTTTGGGGCTCCGGTATACCTGCAGTATCTTCAATGTGAATACTTCGTTGAGCTGCATCTTCATCAATCAATTTCACTAATAAAGTACCTTCATCCTCTTTAGAACCAGAAAGTGAGGTTCTTGAGCTTGAAGGAGCAGGATCCGAAGGTGCGAGATTCTTTGGCTTCCGAGCCACCTTCTTCACCGGAGTTTTCGCTGAACTTGAAGCTCCGGCTTCAGCTACTCTTTTCCTGGGGCCTTTCTCCTGAGGCACCCAATCCATCAGAGGGGGTGGAGTTAACTCCAGCATTCCCCATACTCTGTTAAATCGCTCCCAACTTCCGACTAATTTGATTCGCCATTCTTTTTCCGACGGAGTTGGAGCACCCAGAATCTTCTCCGAAGCCCTTACGATTTGCTCTGAAGTAATAGGGGCTGAAGAAGCTAAAAAATAATTCGAGTTAGTCTTTCTTCGAAGTAAATATGTACAATGCATGTTGGTTTCGAAGTTACCTGCAGGGCTCGAAGTATAATTGATTTTGCGAAGGCCGCCTTCGGAGTCATCTTCGAAGATGATAGGCCAGTTGGCCATCAGTGGAGGAATTTGAAGACCGATGAATTCTTCAGCCAAGTCTCGCATACTGAGCCTTCGGCTAACTTTTTCAAGCAGGTTCAGGCGGGCTTCGAGCTGGCCTTCGTCAGGTTGCAGTAAGGCTTCCTTCCGGAATTGGATTTCTTTGAGGGGCCCAGCCAGAGGACTGCTCGCTCCAACTTCGGCATAAAACCACCTCAGGACCCAATCGGTGTACCATCTAGCATTGATGGCTTTAGCAGGGAATTGCAGAGAATATTCATCACGAAGCCTAAAATTAATGCTTCCGAAGGCAACCACCACTTTCTCACCTCCGGAGCCTACGAAGGTCTTTGGCTGACAAGTTGCTCTATGAAGTGCAGCGAAGATTTCAGCCCTCCCCTCACAACCTTCGGCTCTCAGTGCCCACTCGAAGATAGCTAATCTAGCTACAGCATTCGGAGATAGCTGGGGGAGAGTTACATGAAACAGGTCAAGTACTTCGGCCAAGAAATCCACAGCAGGGAGGCCCAAGCCTGCTTCGAAAAAAGCTTCGAACACTACAACCTCTCCGGGTCTTGGTGATGGAATCGATTCTTTGCCCGGCTTCCGAATCATAACTCCATTGCTAATCTTTCCCCCTGCTGTGATTGCCAAAGATTCTCTCTTGCAGGTAGAAGGCCCCAACTCAAAAGACCGATCCAAGTATTTAGTCGAAGGTGGACACAGACCTTGGTCATCGGGGATTTGGGGATTTCTCCCCCCAGCCGCCATGGATGTTCCCGCCTGCATCGAGGGTGCCGCCGCCAATGTCGCCGCTGCTGCTGCTGCGGCTGCCTGTTGCCGAGCCAAAGCCGAAGGAGGCGCAGATCCTTTGGTCTTCACCATTATGATCGCTCGATTGCTCAAGAACTCAAAGACTAGGGTTCAAGAACTCAAAGGCTAGGGCTCAAGAACTCAAGGGGCTCACAAAGCTTTTGATTGAGAGGAAGCGGTGAAAAGGTAATCGGGTAAGTTTTGGGCTCTTTATTTATAGCCTAAATTTTCCGTTTGTTACCGTTTGGGTTCTGCCCTTTCGCATTCTTGCCCGTTATTTTCCTTCGAAAATAACGGATCGTTTAACTTCTGTTAGAAGAAACAGGTTAACGGCTATTTTTTCTAAGTCTAAAAAGTCTTCAGTATTTGTAAAGACACTTCTAAGTTACTTCGAATGTAACTCCTTCGAATACCAATCCGAAGCATTTATCTCCACATAGTTCGGAGATGATATAAATCTGTTAACCCCTACGCATGAATACTTTTCTTGCGTATACTGCTCTCCTAAACGTTACAGGTCAAAAGGAGAAGCGTATTCGAGGGGCTACTGTTGGGGGAAAATATCTCATCTTCGGGGTTATTGCCAAAGCAGCATGAAGACAGTCAACCAGTTCGAAGATTGTCCAAAGACCATCTTCGAAGATGCCCAGAACCTTGTTCGAAGCCCGAAGACAGGCACTGGTTCGAAGTATGTCTTCGAACCAAAGCCCTTCAGGATCTTTTCTGCCAGCTAAGATGGAAGACTTATCTTCTATCCTATTAGTTTAGTCTTTTACCATTTTAGCCCTATTAAGGAAACCGAATAGTTTCCTTAATGTCGGTTGTAATAGAGGGGTAAATAGGTCTTTTCCTTAATGTTTAGGCCTATAAATACCCCCCATTTCACCCTGTAATAGGGACCGAATACAAGTGATTCAATACACACTTTCGAACTATTCTAAGCTATTATCCTTTCGGAGGCTTAGAACAGTTTGCTTCACAAACACTTCGTTTGTTAGTTTCTTTTCTACAGAAACCTGTTAGCGTAATCTTTTACGCCAACAATGACGTAAATCAATATACAAGTGATGAATAATTGTGAGGAGGGTCATATTTGTTCATTTGGGAGAAGGTAACACTGTAAATGGAAGATTATTTGAAAATTTCTATTCACAAACCCTAAATTAGTAAAACTCTAATAACTCATTGTATACATGATTAAATACAAAATAAATGTGAGATTCGGCATGGATTTACCTCCTAGAATGAGATCCTTCAAAAGAAACGAAAACAAAGCCTCCCCCCTCTTTATCTAGATTTTTGTCGTCATTGTACGGACAAAATTAAATGCGAACTCCGGTAGAGCTCGGGGAGGAAGAAGCTGCGCATTTATACCTAGAATAGTAGTGGTGGTCGCAAGTGATGTCATCAATACTTCAGTGGCGGCCATATTAGCAGCGGCGGGCAGCACTAGTGCCCGCCGCTGCTATTGGTACAATAGTGGCGGTTTGGGATGACGTCAGCACCGACTGCCACTACTTTACCAACAATAGTGGCGTGCGCCGGTGCTGCCGTCAGCACCAGCAACTGTAGTGGCGGGTATCTAATGGCCCGCCACTACAGTGGTTTTGCCCAACGCCACTACAGTGACGGTTTGTAGTAGTGGGAGTCAGTTTACCTCTATGTTTTGGAAGAATCTTCAAGAAGAACCCAGCACCCGGCTAAACTTTAGCACCGCCTATCATCCACAGACCGACGGCCAAACCGAAAGGGTAAACTAGGTGTTGGAGGATATGCTTAGAGCTTGCGCTCTAGACTTTGGCAGAATGTGGGATAAGAACTTGCCTTATGCAGAGTTCTCCTACAACAACAGCTACCAAGTCAGCCTGCAGATGTCCCCGTTTGAAGCACTTTATGGGCGTAAGTGCAGAACGCCGCTACTCTGGGACCAGACCGGAGAATCGCAGCTATTCGGGACAGACATATTGCGAGAAGCCGAAGAGAAAGTCAAGATCATCAGGGACAAATTGAAGATAGCCCAGTCCCGACAAAAGAGCTACGCCGATAATCGACGGAGAGACCTAACCTTTGAGGAGGGCGACTATGCCTATCTCCGAGTCACTCCCCTCCGTGGCACTCAAAGGTTTAACGTGAGAGGCAAGTTAGCACCCCGCTATGTCAGACACTTTCAGATCCTCAGACGGCAAGGAGAGGTGGCATATCAGCTAGAACTACCTCCATCTTTGGCAGGAGTATGATGTGTTCCACTTCTCTCAACTGAAGAAGTGTCTTCGTGTGCCCACCGAACAGGCCGACCTCCAACAGCTCAATGTACAAGAAGACTTGACCTACATTGAGAAACCCGTCCGGATCTTGGAAGTTAAGGAAAGAGTAACCAGGAGCCGAGTGGTTCGTTTCTGCAAGGTTCAGTGGGACAACCACCCTATTGACGAAGCCACATGGGAAAAAGAAGACGAGTTAAAAGCCCAATACCCCAAGCTATTCGAGTAACTTTCCAAATCTCGAGGACGAGATTCTTTGTAAGGGGGATAGGTTTGTAACACCCCAAATTTTCAGAGAAATAAAAATTACATTTTATTATATTTCCTAGAAATGATTAATTTTGAAATACCTTTAATTCCCTTTTATGCTTAAATGAACTAGAACCTAGATGAAATATCCAAACCAGAGGCTAGAAAATTTTGTATATGATCCCAAGGCCAAGATATATTTTTGAGAATTTTTACAAATTTGTATCACTCATGGAAGCAACCCAAATATTTTAAACCAATTTCAGCAATTAAATTTATTCAGAAAAGTATTTAAACAGTAACGGGCCTCCCTCCCTGTAGGACCGAAGGTAGCGACCAGAGGGGGGGTAAATGTGATGAGGACATCGCTGCCATTGATACAACCACAACAACAGCCAACACTTCACCGCTTACACCTAAGCAAGGACCAATGACACGCGCCCGTGCACGTGAACTTAATTATCTGGTGAACTCGTTCCTAGCTGTTCAAGTTAATTATTTTTCCAATGGGATACTATTAAAGCCTTGTGATGACTTTATAATCCTTAAGTGCTTAGGAATTGAACCAGCTAGGAGTGGAGAAGGCAACAAGGCAATAAATATTCGTGCACCCGAAGGGACTCTTGAAACTGCAGAAATCCGAGATTAAATGGAGCATATCTTTCAACTCCCAAGGTTGTTTAATGCAAATAAATACTCGTTGGAAAGGTCTCTTCGTCTGCTCTCCAACGGATCAAGAATCAATGGCAGAGGACATACGAAACGACCAGAAACTGCCGAAGAACGCTCGTGACTCCATCCTGAGTTTCTAGTTTTCCCTTTAAAAGCAAGTAGTAGCCACAAAAGAACTCGGGTTTTGTTTTGATGTAAGTTAGCTGCTGCTACTTCCTTGTAACGCGCGTGTCGGCTAGACCGCCCGATTACTTGAATCAAAACTCCAACTTTTATCACATCCGTGAGTGTTTGCTTGTCATCTTGTTCTTGCTTGTTCTTCGATTGCTTGCAGGTTCAAGGCTGTTCTTGGCACGGCAAGAGCAGCAACAACCGGAGTCGGTGTAACTATCGCTAAGGCGCAGCATCCTTGTGGTTGTTGTAGTCGGGTAGCACAACGTCGATCTCCACCCCCAAATCGTAGTTATCAGGAGACGGTGTACCTGTCGCTCAAGGCGCCACACCATCTTGGTTGTGGTAGTCGGGCAGCCAACGTCGGCCTCCACCAAATTTACCATATCCTCCATCTCTCATCGAAAGATCGGGCTCCCCCGTACCCGTTCGGGTCATTTAAGTGGTATCAGATTTCTGGTTGATCGGTGAGAGATCTCCTTCTCCTTTGCTTTATTTTTCCTACAGTCCACTTTTGCCCAAAGATAAGTCGATCTGAAAATCCCAAAAAAACATTTTGTGCCTTTGCTTTGCTACTTAGCTCTCGGCTTGTTGAATTCACGGTTACTTCTTTGTGTCAAGTTGCTGGTCCTAAGTTTTTACCGCTAGAGTTTTGAGTTCGTGCACCTTGTTCTATCCCCATTTTCATTCTCTAGCTGAAGTTACAAAGAGAGAAAAAGGCAAGTGCAAAGCAAAAGCCGCACAGATCAGCAAGAAACAAGGCACAGGTTAAAAAAAAAGAGAGAGAAAAAAAAACAAAAAAAAAAGGAAAAGCAGTCCTGTTAGTTGCTTGTCCGAACCCTTGTCCGAACTTTTGTCCGATCCTTTGTCCGATCAGTGGGAGACAGTGGCAGTTTCGGCTTGTCCGATCCCTTGTCCGAACCCTTGTCCGAACTCTTGTCCAATCAGTGGGAGACAGTGGCAGTTTTGGCTTGTCCGATCCCTTGTCCGAACCCTTGTCCGATCTCTTGTCCAATCTGCAGAGAGCTGATTTTGGCCTGTTATTGCTTCCATTTGATTTCAGCTTGCTGTTTTGAGCATTTTGGTGATTACGTTTGGGTGACGGCTCACGTCTCTATCACGGTTTGGACTAGGACCAGCACAGTACCATCGCGGAACGTTTATTCAATTTGCTGTGACTAATGTGGTACTAGCTGTTCCTTTGTGCAATTGTTTTAGCAGCCACCTACAGCTCCACAAAATTACCTACAACACCATCGGGTTGTGCTGGCAGTCACCGTTTGTTGTTGTTCTTACTGTTTGCCGACGCCTCCTGCATTGTGTGGTAAGAACTTGTAAGAGCTTGATACAAGATTGAGCGAGTGTGACATTGTGCCTTCACAATCTTGTAGTTAATAGGAGCGTACATATTATTTGTATGTTTCTTGTCTACTACTGATCATGGCAGGGATGCACAAGGAGATAGGATATAGTGAAGCTCAATATCAATATCTTCATCGACACATGAGGGATCAACATGATAAATATGAGGTATGTGATGAATTTCTAGCTAGGTTCAAATGTACAATACCTTATTTTGAAGGAAATTATGATCCTCATGCATATATTCAATGGGAGCTAGCTGTAGATAATGAATTTAAAAAGTATAACCTGTCTGAAAGAGAAAAGGTTATGGCTGCCTCTAAAGTGTTAGTTAAAGATGCTGCATATCATTGGAAACATCTTTGTAGACATGATAAAATACCTCAATCTTGGAAAGACTTAAAGAAATATTTGAGAGATGCTTTTGTTCCTCCATATTATGCCAATATTCTATTAAAGAAACTACAATGTTTAAAACAAGATAGCAAAAGCGTTGCCTCATACTATCATGATATGCATGCTTGTTTATTACGTTGTGCTATAGATGAATGTGAAGAAGCTATGGAACAAAGGTTTTTACGTGGGCTTAACAAGGAAATTCGGGAAATGCTTATTCATGAAACATATAATTCTCTTTCTCAATTGTTTGAACTTGCGTGTCAAGCTGAAATTCAGATTGCTATTGATTTAGAGGAGACGCCAATCAGTTTGCCTTTTAGTGCTACTAACTTTGAACAGGAAAAAGAGAATAAAAATGCACTTACATCATCGGAAAAGGTTTTGCAAGGTAATATATGTGCTGAAATTAATCAAGGTGAGTGTACTCCTGATAAAACACAATCATCAGATATTCATGCTATTATAGAGCAACCATTAGTGGAATCTTTTTCTGAAATTTCTTTGTTAACGGATGATTTCCTTGAAATTCCTCATGACAAAGAAGAGTTGTGTGTTAATGCTTCACTTATATACCTACCACAACTAGTGGAAGAACGTGTTGTTTCTTCCTTAAGCGTTGATTTTAAACATGTTTTCCACATTACTAATGAGAATGAAGAAATTAAATTGTTATCATCTCTAAATACATGGGGATATATTGAAATTATGGATCTTTGTGAGCTCACTTGTTTAAAAGAAAAATTATTTGCAAGGTTTAATTTGCCATATCCTGCCAATGTTATTTTTCATATATTTGGCACATACCATAAGCAAGACATATACTTTTTGCATAGAGTTTACATATGTTCAGATTTGAAATTGCATGTAAACCCTGAAAATAATTACCTCGAGCCAGTCATGTTAATTAATCCTACTGCCTCGAGAGTCTCTTGTTTTTATTTAAATACACAGGTTTGTTTTCAAGAAGGAGAGCTTTGTGGGCTGCTTAGCAATGCCACAATTCCTACTCCAATATCTAAAAGTACAGATTCGATGTCATTTGTTCAAGCAAAGGATTTGGTGAGTTGGGTTTCTTCAATTCACCACATGTTTAAAGAACAAGAGATACTGCACAATAATGGTTCTTTTGCTAGGAGTTGCATTGATGATGAACACAAGAACAAACCGAGGACGGTTTGCTGCCAAGAAGGAGAGAATGATGAGGACATCACCGGCTGGGATATAAATATAATAAAAACAAAGGTGCATGCTTTCTATATTAGATTTACATTTTATATATTTGAGAAAAGGTTGCTGCACCATAAGTTGTTGTTTTCAATTACAGAAATTATTACATGGATTAAGGGACACGTTGTGAGAAAATCAAGGGCATGGAACATCGTGGAAGTTGATTGGGGACCAAGATTTGAAAACATACTTGCGTGAGGAAGACACGTTCGAGTCGAGGACGACTCTATTGCAAGAAGGGGAGGATGATGAGGACATCGCTGCCATTGATACAACCACAACAACAGCCAACACTTCACCGCTTACACCTAAGCAAGGACCAATGACACGCGCCCGTGCACGTGAACTTAATTATCTGGTGAACTCGTTCCTAGCTGTTCAAGTTAATTATTTTTCCAATGGGATACTATTAAAGCCTTGTGATGACTTTATAATCCTTAAGTGCTTAGGAATTGAACCAGCTAGGAGTGGAGAAGGCAACAAGGCAATAAATATTCGTGCACCCGAAGGGACTCTTGAAACTGCAGAAATCCGAGATTAAATGGAGCATATCTTTCAACTCCCAAGGTTGTTTAATGCAAATAAATACTCGTTGGAAAGGTCTCTTCGTCTGCTCTCCAACGGATCAAGAATCAATGGCAGAGGACATACGAAACGACCAGAAACTGCCGAAGAACGCTCGTGACTCCATCCTGAGTTTCTAGTTTTCCCTTTAAAAGCAAGTAGTAGCCACAAAAGAACTCGGGTTTTGTTTTGATGTAAGTTAGCTGCTGCTACTTCCTTGTAACGCGCGTGTCGGCTAGACCGCCCGATTACTTGAATCAAAACTCCAACTTTTATCACATCCGTGAGTGTTTGCTTGTCATCTTGTTCTTGCTTGTTCTTCGATTGCTTGCAGGTTCAAGGCTGTTCTTGGCACGGCAAGAGCAGCAACAACCGCAGTCGGTGTAACTATCGCTAAGGCGCAGCATCCTTGTGGTTGTTGTAGTCGGGTAGCACAACGTCGATCTCCACCCCCAAATCGTAGTTATCAGGAGACGGTGTACCTGTCGCTCAAGGCGCCACACCATCTTGGTTGTGGTAGTCGGGCAGCCAACGTCGGCCTCCACCAAATTTACCATATCCTCCATCTCTCATCGAAAGATCGGGCTCCCCCATACCCGTTCGGGTCTATTAGAATGGGCGCCTTAAAAATTCTTTCGAATCTATGGCCTGCTCCCAACACCCAACGCTCCTCAAAAGACTAAGCAGCAAAGCTTGAACAAATTGCCTATGTTTAAAAGTATCTAGCCTAGAAACGACTAAACTGCCCTTAGGATATTTTTACAGACTCGATTGACTGACTGTGGGCCTAGGGACAAAATAGTAAACTCCTATTTACAGATGACTTATCCAGAAGCTAAGCTTTCGTAGCGACTACGACTTCTCTTCTGGACAGTCCGACACAAGATCAGCGGTCGTTAGTTTTGCGCCGAAACTGACAAAGCCTCCACCGACTTTGCACCAGGTACCCGGATTGGGCCGGCCCGACTCCGTAGCTCTCTCAGCCCGGCAATCGCTCGCCATCCGTGTACCTGAGTCAATCCTGGTCAATAGCCAGTGGGTCTTCTGCTGCTCCTAGCCCATGTACCCGGATTGGGCCAGCACGACTTCGCAGCTCTCTCAGCCCGACAGTCACTCGCTGCCCATGTACCTCAGTCACACGCGGCCCAGACACAGCAGATCTCCCCTCTTCTTCTGTCCTCTTTGACTATCGTTGACAATGACTCATCGCATCTGGAGCCATGAGGCCCACGCTCTTCAGCATGGCTCCTCAATCTCCCCCTTGATGAGTGCATTGTCAACACTTCTCTTCATCAGCTCTTTAGTACTACGAACACATGTGGAAACACGAAAAACAAAGCACAAGAAAACAAAGAAGAAGAAAATAAAGTAAAAGTTTAACCCTAATGACCACAAGCCAATCAAAAAGCAAGAAGTGGTGATTATGGTTAACCAAAATGAAAATGAGTGCGATCTCAGAAACATCAACAAGGATATTCAAAAGAGTAAGGTCAAACGGGACAAAAAACTCCCCTGAAACAAATCCCAGAGAAAGCCAAAACTCCCCCTTGAACACATATCCCAAAATTTCTCCCCCTTGTTGACAAGTGGACTCATCAAGCGAGACTAAATGCACTCGAAAGAGACACAGACTCCCCCTGAAATGCAACTCTCCCTCAAAATATGCAATGAATACAACTGGGATGCAGGTGGAGTGAATAAAGCATGCTTCTCAGATATTGTTGGACCGGAAACGGCGACCAGAGGGGGGTGAATGGGAGCTTTTAAAATTTCGGGCTAAAAACTTAGCCTTCGGTTCTGTTCTGTCTTCTGCGGAACAGGCTTCGAACACTACCTTCGAAGGTCTGGTTCGGAGGTACTTCGACAGCTCCGAACACAGGCTTCGCAGGAGCAAAAGTTCGAAGCCAAGAAGACTTCGCTCCACGAACAACCCTCGAAAATCTACTCTGCTAATTCAGTGCAGGCTTCGCACACGAGGTGCTACGACCAGGCTTCGCACTTCACCCTTCGCAAGAGTGGACAGCCCTCTGAGGACTTCAACCAAGTACTTAGCGACAACAACTGGTGCTGGGCTTCGTACGCGAAGGTCTACACGCACACAAAACGGACTACGCTAAGGGCTTCGACACAGGAAGCAAAACGGGATACAACCAGGGCTTCGCTAGTAAGCAGCGAGGTCTTGCCTCGTGTTACACAGAGCGACAGCACACTGAAAAACACACTTCGCGAGAAAAACACCCTTCGCCAAGACAGACTTCGGTGAACTAAAACTAGCAAGGTATGTAAAGCGAGCTCAAGCAAAAGCACAAAGACGCAGGGCTTCGCCGCTTGAACAAGGAACACAAAATATATTGAACTCTGGATGAAAACCAGCGAGGTATGTGTACAGGAGCTCAACAGTAAATGCTCAAAGTGTTAAATGTTACCTACCGAGCCCCCATATTTATAGCCCATGGATTCATCCTAAGGAAGTGACTACTTTACCCCTAGGGTTTACATTCATTTTGTCTCTTCAGAACTAAGGGGTACAAAAGGTAGTCCACCTTTATTCTGGAGGCTTCTCTGTCAGCTGCAGAGGGGACAGTGTCAGCCTTTTTCAGAACAGACAGTGTCAGCCTTTATAGTGTTGACTTCTGGAACCTCCCTTCGCACCGGAGGGTGCGGTAGCTTCGGCGAGAAGCCTGTAGCCTGTTGGCCTTCGCTCCGCCGAAGAAGTCCTTCGATACAGTGACGGTTTTAAGCCGAAGCCGTCAAAGCCCTTGGGCCTTCGCACCACCACCTTCGGAGTGGACCTCCACGGCTTCGCAGCTACTCCGAGCTCAACCACCGTCCGTCCGTGTACCGAAGCCATGCCTGGCCGAAGCACCACAAGTCAACCTCACTCCGGAGCTAGCCTCGCTCCGAAGTCCTTCACACTCCGAAGCCCCACCTTCGGAGTACCACCCTTCGAAGTCCCTCCTTCGTCCAAGGCCTCCGCATGAAGCATTCCATGAGCACTTCGTCGCAGTGTCTCACTCCGAGCACACTCCTCGACGAGCCTCACCCGGACCATGCCTTCGATGCGCCTCGACTTCTGAGACCTTCGTCGGGTAACCTTCGAGTGTCTCCCTCCGGAGCACACTTCGAACACCTTGCCTCCGCAGAGGACTTGATCCACCAACTCCGAAGTCACTCCATTCGGAGTACCTTCGAAGTGCCTCATGTCCGAGGACTTTGTCTCGGAGCACCTTCAGCCGGAGCCACGCTCCGCACTCTCTGCCTTCACCTGGCACGCCTCGACCCGAGGACCGACCCGGACCACCTTCGCAGCCACCGTGATGGAGCTCCCCGCTCCCCTGGCATCAAGCCTCCCGCTTGACCCAGGTTCACCCGGCTCGAACCCTGTCCGTCGCCTCCGAAGACCCTGCGCACCACCGACAAGCAAACAAGTGTATCCAGTACTCCGGAGACCTCTCCGGGTTAACAACCTCCGGTACACACTCCGGTGTACCACCCAAAGTACCGAAGCCATCGGTACGAACTCAGTCATCGTGTACTGCCGGTCCCCTCCGACAGGCACACTCCGCTGCGCGGCTGCAGCAAGCAAACACCTCCGAACACCCTTCGGAGAACCACCTCCGAAGCCCCTTCGGAGGTACCCTTCGAACAGAGGGTAAAAAGCCTGTCAATCACTCATCACAAAACACCGAAACCAACCCTTGGTTTCTCAATCTCCCCCTTGATGAGTGCATTGACAACCAAATCCAAGTTCAAGAAAATTTAAAAATTTTAGCACACAAGTGACCATAAAAACTCAGAAAAGAGCCAAAGCATGTCACTTGATAAAAGAATTTTTCTCTCCCTTTCTCAAAAGAGTAAAAGCCCTTTTTGGCAAATCTCCCCTTGATAAGAACTCCCCCTGAGTTAAGCAAATTTTTCTTCCCCTTTATGTCAAAAATCTTTCCCCTTTTTGAAATTATGCCTTCTTGCGGCAGAGAACATAGCAAAACGCTCCCCCTTTGGCAATGCAAGCATCAAGGAGCATGTAAAAGATGCAAAGCTTCGAAATGAATAGAATTGCAAAGACATATAATGCACAAATATGCCAACAGTAATACCAATGTTCATGTGCTCAGCTCAATTTAACAATCTGTGAAACAAGATGATGGCATGTGATTTTGTCATTTTGGAAGTAAAAGCATCACCACTTAATCACAGCAGCTAGACAAGAGAAGGCAAGGACTGCGCAAAGCTAACAAATTCTACCTTAGACAGACAAGTTTTGTTCAAAAGGAGCTTTTGAAAGCAAACTTGATGAGCAATTAAATTTGTTGGTCTTTTCTTAGTGCCAGGGGTTATTTGTTTGTCCACCTTATACTTTCCAATCAAGCCTAGCCTAGGCATGAAAGCCATCTGAAGCTTAAGGCGGTGATTTTGGCATACACTACACTATCCCAGTTCAGACCAAAGTGCAATGGTAAGCAGTCTAGAATAGAGTAGTGCGACAAACAAACCCTCCTGGATCTTTTCATTTAAACCAGGCAAATCATGGATTTTTAATTTTGTTTCAGATGAATGAATTATTTTGATGAATATCCATGAAAAAGAACACAATTTTTCAAGTTGCAACTTTTAGCATCCAAAGAACAGTGTCTTGCTGACAAGTAGATAAAAGATAGCTAAAAGCAGTCCTGCCTAAACAAGCTAGATACACGATTGAGCAGTGAGCAAGTTTTGATTTTAGAAAATAAAACATCATGCACAATCAATGTTCCAGACATATTTCATAGAGCTGAGCTGTCATGATTTCTTTGAGTTAAAAGCAGACATATAATAGCAAAAGATGTAAGTGCAATTCCACACATAATGAGCATATGCAAGTCAATTAAAATCAGCTCCCCCTCACAAAATGCCGTAGGGATGACAAATACCAAGTTCCCCACGCAAGTAAGCAAATCGAGAAGCATCGAGGGGTTTTGTAAAAATATCGGCAAGCTGGTGTTGGGTATCAACATATTGAAGTTCAATATCACCCTTCTCATTGTGATCTCTGAGAAAATGATACCGTACATCAATGTGTTTGGTTCTGGAGTGCTGAACCGGGTTGTTTGCAATACAAATAGCACTAGTGTTATCACAGAAAAGTGGAACACTCTTATAATCTAACCCGAAATCCCGCAAAGTGGAAACCATCCACAAATCTGAGAGCAACAGCTAGCTGCAGCAACATATTCGGCCTCAGCCGTTGATTGTGCAACACTAGACTGTTTGCGGGAAGACCAGCAAACCAGAGACGTACCCAGAAAATGACAAGTACCAGAGGTACTCTTCCTATCAATTCTACACCCAGCAAAATCCGCATCTGAATATCCTCTAAGACATAAAGATGAAGACGATGAATACCATATGCCAAATTCAAGGGTGTGTTTGAGATACCTTAGAATGCGCTTAACCGCTTGGCGGTGCGAAGCTCGTGGTGAAGCCTGAAAACGAGCGCACAGACACACAGCGAAGTGTATGTCCGGCCTCGTGGCAGTCAAGTAGAGGAGGGAGCCGATCATGCTCCGGAACTCCTTCTGATCTACGGCTTCTCCATCTTCGTCAGGGTCCAATGCTACAGATGTAGCCATTGGGGTGGCGAGGGGCTTCGCATCGGACATGTCGAACTTCTTGAGCAGGTCCTTGGTGTACTTTGTTTGGTGAACAAAAGTACCTTGTTTGCTTTGCTTGATTTGCAAACCAAGGAAAAAGGTGAGTTCACCCATCATTGACATTTCAAATTCCCTGCTCATGGTATCTGCAAACTCGGCAACTAAAGCATGAGAAGAGCCACCAAAGATGATATCATCCACATAAATCTGCACTAGGAGGAAATCTTTGCCATGCTTGAGAGTAAACAATGTTTTATCAACAGAGCCCATCACGTACCCTCGCTCAAGCAGAAAAGACTTAAGTCTATCATACCAAGCCCGAGGGGCCTGCTTGAGTCCATAAAGAGCCTTATGAAGTTTAAGGACTTTATGTGGGTACTTGGGGTTTTCAAAACCAGGGGGTTGTTTTACATAAACATCTTCACCTATGAAGCCATTAAGAAAAGCACTTTTGACATCCATTTGATAGAGTTTGAATCCCCGGGATGTCGCAAAGGCAAGCAAAATCCTAATGGCCTCAAGGCGAGCAACAGGTGCAAAAGTTTCAGTAAAATCAATCCCTTCTAGTTGAGAAAAGCCCTGAGCTACAAGTCTAGCCTTATTTCTAACAATTGTCCCATCCTCCCCTTGTTTATTTTTAAAAATCCATTTTGTTCCAATGAAATGAACATTAGGTGGAGGATCAACTAAAGTCCAGACTTGGTTTCTCTCAAAATTTTCAAGCTCTTCATGCATGGCATTGATCCAACTAGAATCAAAAAGTGCATGACTAACATCTAAAGGCTCGAAAGAAGCAACAAAAGCAGCATTAGTGAAATGGGCATGAGAACGAGTTACCCTTTGATCAAGCTCACCAATGATCTGCTCGGGAGGGTGCATCCTTTGAACATGATGTGGAGCCTCGCGGCGGGATGCAGTCTCCCCCTCAACTTGTGCGTTGGAGTGGTCCAAGATGACCGATGTTGAGGTAGTCGCTTCGGGACCTCGTGCCGAAGTAGTAGAAGCGGGGTCAGCTTCGGGGGTTGATGTCGAGGGTAGTGGGGGATCATCCTCGAATTCTCTGGGATCTTCGTCTTCGAATAAGGTCTGTTCCATGTCGTGTTCATTTGCCTGTTCAAGAGCAGAACTAACAGAGGGGGTTGATTCATCAAAAGTCACATCACATGACTCGATGACAGTGTTAGTTTCCAAGTTATAAACACGATAAGAATGACCATGAGTAGTATAGCCTAAAAAGATCCCGTCAGAAGATCGCGACTCAAATTTATCCAAATTTCCACGCTTTAGGATGAAACAGCGACAGCCAAAAACTCGAAGATGAGTAACCTTGGGCTGTCTCCCAAAACGCAGCTCATAAGATGTCAAGTTTAAAATTGAGCGCAAGAAAATTCGGTTTGAGATGTAGCAAGCAGTGTTCATGGCCTCAGCCCAGAATTTTCTAGGAGTCCTATGCTCATCAAGCATCGTCCTAGCCATCTCAACCAAAGTGCGGTTTTTCCTCTCAACAACACCGTTCTGTTGAGGAACCCGCGGAGCAGAGAATTGATGTTCTATGTCATGCTCCATGCAAAAGTCAACAAAGAGACTATTTTTGAACTCGGTGCCATTATCGCTTCGAATGAATTTTAATGCACCAGGGAGTTCAGTGAAAAGTCTCAAAGCCAAGCTCCGAAAGTGTGAAAACACTTCATCCTTGCTGGCAAGAAAGAAGACCCAAGAGTAGCGAGAGTAATCGTCGACAATAACTAAAACATACCACTTGCCGCCTAAAGAACTAACCCGAGAAGGACCTACAGTGTCCATATGGAGAAGTTCTCCAGGTTGTTCAGTCATCACTGTGGTGACTGGCGAATGCGAAGCGGCAATCATTTTTCCATGTCGACAAGGAGCGCAAACTAAATTCTTCTCAAACTTGAGCTTGGGCAATCCTCGGATCAGGCCTAGGGCACTCAGACGAGCGAGCAACTCAAAGCTCATATGCCCTAGTCTCCTATGCCACTTCCAAAGCTCAGAAGTCGAATGTGCAACAAGACAATGAGAAGAACCAGACGACTCTGAAAAATCAGCTCCAAAAACTCTCCCAACCCTAAAGATCTTACACACCACAACGCCATCAGAATTGAGCACTTGCGAAGTATCGCGATGAAATCGCACTTCGAAGCCCTCATCAAGCAACTGAGATACAGACAGCAAATTGTATCTCAGGTTTTCAACCAACGCAACATCTTGAGAGTGAAGTTTGTGTTAATTCTTACCACACCTTTACCTTTCACTCTACTCCTTCGATTGTTTCCGAAGGTGATATGTTCCCTTTGCTTGGTTGTGGTGAGGCTGGAGAACCAAGCTGCATCTCCGGTCATGTGGCGCGAACAACCGGAGTCCATGATCCACGTGCCCTCCAAGCCTCGACCTGTCGCCTACACATGATGAGAACGTCTCGATCGCTCAGTGCTGGGGTGAGTAAAATAATGACGAGGCATCCAGCACTGAGTGACACGAGTAGTAGGCGCAGTAAAAGTAGATGGTCTACGCACATAATAATCAGAATGATGCAAAGTGCGAGGTCTACCTATATGCAAAGAACGCAAAGCATGACGAGGTCTCCTAATCTGACGAGGTACAAAGCTACTCGCTCGAGGTCTACCACCATATGGAACATGGTGAATACCTCGACGAGCAAAACCTCTCCGAGAAGCACGAGGAGCCTCGAAAACAGGACGAGAGTAATACTCAGACTCATGCATACCTAAAAATGGGTAATGCATGTTCTGATAGCTCATCGCCTGTGCACGTCGCTCATCCTTG